>PVIA01003739.1:0-159036 GCA_004024845.1 Tonatia bakeri
GAGGAACAGGTGGTCTAAAATACACAGCCCTTTCAATTAATTTAGTGGACTCACTTGAATTTAATTCTAACAAAACCCATTTAGCAGCCATCAAGCTGTCAATCAGAGACCCTTGAGTCACGAGATGGACAGAGCAATAGGATCAAAGTAAAGCAATTATATTTGCCAAGGAGATGACTTTATTTCATGAACAGGAACAGCAACACCAACAGTTGTTAAATTACATCAGCTGAAGTTTGTGTTTGTATGTGAAATGCTTTCTTCTCCACAGATTTTTCTGGAAAAATCCACAGAGATGCTCTTTTTTACTTTTATGACCAAAGAAAGCCCTATGTAATCTCTCTCTGCTACCTAGTGTCTGCACTATCTTGATTATGGTGAGGTAGAAAAGTTTTTTCTTTAAAATCCAGGCCCCTAGTTTTTTACTGGCACATGCTGGTTTTGAAACACAAATGTTTCCCATTTTCCATCTATTGCAACCCTAATACAGATTAAAAACATTGAAAGACCCAAGCCAGGCCAGTAGGACACATTTGTAACATATAAGACAAGTGACTGACTTCTGGAATGTAAAAGAAACCCTTGCACAGCAGAATGGTGGGGCGGGGGGGAAGCAATTTAATAGAACAGTAGGAAACGATATGAAATGAGAATCCAAATGGCTACTGAGTACAAAGTTAATGTTAGCAACTGTCAGAGAAATGCAAACTAAAACAGTAATGAGGTCTGGGTTGGTTACACGGGCGTGTCTTATTTCTAAAAATTTGGCTGTACATGTATGTAGTTTTGTGTACGCTTCTTATATTCCAATGAGAATTCAAAAGGAAATAAAAAGTAAAAGTGGTAGCATAATATTTAATGAGAGAGACCAACTTATACCCTGACAGACTGACAGAAATTAGACACATGAAATGACATCAAATACCCTCAGGGCTGGGAGGGAATGTGACACCTCTCACACACCTAGTGGGCATCGAAACTGGCACTGCTGTTCTAGGGGAAAAGCCTCTGGCACTGGTTAGGAGAACTAAGGATTCTAAAATGTTAGGACACAATTTCACTCCTGGATATATACCAAGAAATGCTCATTTAGGTCCACAAAGTAACATATAGAAGATGATCGACATGAATAACAGGTATTTGAATCTGATGTGACAATTACATGAGATATTTCACATCAAGTGCTTGATATAGAGCCTTTCACACACTGCAAACCACACACCTGTTAGCTAATTGGCAAAAGAGCAGAAGACAAAGGGACACACCTGGTTGGATGCAAGACAATATTTGGAAACGAACTACTGAAGTACATATGGCTCCGCTAAATCCATTTTTAGGTATAAATAAAAGATTTTCCCCTTGCGTTTTAGGCTTGTGAAGGAAAATGGGAGGGGGAGGGGGAAGAAAACAAAAATAAATTATTGACAGAAGAATAAGTGCCTGAAAAGAGTGAATGAAGCCTGGAGCGATTCTGGTTTCTAAAATGTCTCTGGAGCCACAGGAAACCTCAGGAAGTCATTGTAAGAAAGATGGAGTCAGGCTCCCTCGCCCAGATGTCCAGGCAACTATGATAAGCAGAATTCCCATGACCTCGAGAACCGGCCCCCGTGCACAGAATCACGCTTTGTTACATAATATCTATGTTGGCTTTGTGGGCACTTAGTGCATAAAGGAGCCAGGACCTACCCACAGCGTGACCCACGGTACGACACCCTGCTTGCAGCATGTGTGGATCGCCCCACTCCCCAATAAAGGCCTGTCAGACATCCCCACGGCTCCACAAATTTTCCTCCATCTGCCCCAACCCCATGTGAACCCATCTGGCCTTGAACGGTCGCAACACAGTCATTCCGGGTGACACAGATGATGATGGCCTGAAGAGCCACCAGGGCAGACAAGGATTCATGAAGGCACAGGGCAAAGAAAGTCTATTCAGCTGACATGAAGAAATAAGACCTTGACACTGAAGATAAATCAAAGGGCGGTAATAGAGGCAGAGATGAACTGACTGCAGAGTTAATGATTTTCAAGTTTCAGAGTCCCTCCCTTGCACAGGCCCAGCAAAGGGTCTGTACCTCACCTTGTATTCTTCTTTGTAAAGATAACCTCCCCAAATTCTATAAGCTTGCAGAGAAGCCCAAAATGTCCCATTTCTGGCCTCCACTGTAAAGATAAACCTTGCTGTTATTTTGTCCTGCTGTGGTTGAGAGTAAAGACATTGGAGGTGCTATCTGCCCAGTGGTGTCGTGCCCAGACCTTTGCTGGAGACATACAATGTCCCAGGGACCAGCTAACACTACCATAGTTTCATTTCTCCCCTGCTTATCAGTACAAAATAAATGCTGTTAGGGCTTACCGGAGAATGAATTGAGAGTGGCAGCAGCCAAGACAGCCCAGGAGAAGACAGTGTCTTCCCCCTCAGCCCCACACAGAGTGAAGGAAGCAATCAGGGATGCTGCAGCCTCTCCGACACGTGTAGCTTATTGAGTTAATTACAGAGTTCAGCTTTCCCCTGTGTGCCCAGAAATGACATCTAAAAGAAGGAGAAAGCCTTTGAGGAGGACCCTGTTAGGTCACTGACCAGATTCACATTTAGTATCATGAGGATGAATTGTTTTTCTACCTGGGGTTGCATAAGGAGACTACTAAAGCCTATTGCTACATTTGGGCAGAGATTTTCAGCATCCCGCAGACCCGGTAACCTGTTTGGCCCCCTGCAAGGTCTTATTATTGCGCTCAGTTAGCTAAATAAACGTGTAATCTGTAACTGCTGACATAAATTACCTATTTCACAGCCTGCTCCAGAGCATGAAAGAAAGCATGGAGAGACAAAGAGACTCCTTCTTGTAATTCCATCCACTGCAGGCAAATTGATGAAACAGCTTATGCAGCTCATTAATTGAGCTGAACCCTGAAGGGTAATGCGCAGCATCTGGAAGTGTCCAGCCAATCAAAGCGAGCAGACGTAGACGCGACCTGCTGGACTGCAGCTTGATTTAACAGAATTTATTGCTGCTTAGAGTCTTGCTTCTTTGTCAAAACTCGGATCTGTGTCAGCAACGTCGGCACCACCGGGGAGGTTAAGATGCAGATGTTTTGGCCCCACCCCAGACTCACTGAACAGAAACGGCAATTAACGATCTCCACATGGTTCGCCGGCACCATAAAGTCTGGGAAGCACTGGTTTATTGAGATGATCAGAAACTCCCCCTAGGCCATCTGAGGTCTAAACTCACCATTGGTATTTGCGAACTCATGCAGTGCGTTCATTTATACAGGATCTACAATCAGACAAAAGCATACAAAATGCTCGTTCAACGTTTACCAACGGTACGCCCTTAGGTTGTCAACATCTGTGGCTTCAGTTTCCTTAACTATAAAGCAAGAGAATAATATTACTTTCTTCATAGAATTGTGGTATGCCTGCCGAGCTCAGAGCATGCTGCCTAAACCAAGCCCTCAACGTAAGTTTACTTTGAATATTACCGCAATATGAGGACAGAGATGCTAAAGGCATGATTTGGGAATGGATAACCGAATCCAATACCTCTGCTGACAGCCGTGGTTGTATGACTGCTGACCTTCTGCCTACCCTCTCCTGGTTCAGTTCTTTGCAGGAAACACAAACTCCCTTGGTAGCATTGTTTGAATCCTAAACATTCACTCTTCTTGCTTTTTAAAGCAACTGTGGGATTAGCTCATTTTTCTAGCAAGCTTTTTTTCCCCTCTTTTTTTGAGGAGTTGCAGCTTTCAGAGGTAGGACAACATGGAAAATGTGCTGGTCTTTGGACAAATTATTTGCAATTCAGCAACACAGAGATACTTGACTGGACCCTCTCCATATTTAGATATCTCAAAGGAGCTGATGCAGAGGGGAAAATCCTAAAACATGTTTTCTTTTTCTTTAATTATTCTAGTAGAAATCTGGGTAATCCAAAAGCCAAAGTTTCTCAAGTAGTACATAAAAATAGTTACTTTTGGAATCAAGAGGCATGTGGGCAAGTTCCTGACAGGTGGCCACGAAGATCCGCTGTACTCCATCCAAACAATGTTCATAAAGGGCTGCCACCTCCTCCCCCAACTGTTTGATCCTGCTTTCTCATCCAGTTCCTTCGTATATTGTCCCTTCCAGAAAATAAACCAACAAACAAAAATCAGAACTATGAGAGGACATTAGAATGTGAGACTGAGAATTTCACATAACTGGGTAGGTACAGGTGAAAGAATTCTGGGTAGGGGTAAATGAAAAAGATTTTTGCCTTATGTTCATCTCTGTACCTTCTTTTATTCCATCATAATATGGATCAAACCATCTCCATTTCATAAAATGAAGGTAAAATTCTCCCGTGTACTCAGGAGTACCTGCAAACTTTAAAGCAGTCTTCCCGAACACTACTACACATGGTGCATCGGAATCACCCAGGGAGGGTGCTAAGCACGCATTTCTGTGCTCCACCCCTGCTGATTCAATTCTGACTCAGCAGTGCTGGAGAGGAGTCTGAGAGTGAACATTTCTAACAAGCTCCCCGGCAGTGCTAACAACCATGGGGACACACTGATGCCGCAGCGGGCTGGGACCACACCTGCACTGGGTAGTTCGGACCCAGACCTTATTTCCCGTGTTTTGTTTCAATCCTTTTCCCCTTTCACTGTGACAAATACAACGACGAAATAAAAGGAGTCTGAGATGTCCTGGTTAAGTCCTTTGCCAATGATTGCATATGAATAGCTTAGTGTTTGTTGCTATTTGCCTAGGAAAATTAAATATGGGTTCCTCCTGCCAAGTGTGGCCCTTTCCAGGATTCTGGGTGGGGTGGTTCTGGAGCCCACGGAGCATGGTGGTTAAGGGGAACAGGGCTGGGAGAGGGGTCTGTGGTGAGGTCCTCCTTGGTCATAGTCAAGGTATGTCATGCTGCTGTGCCTGGTGTTTGGCTTTCAAGCCAGAAATCATACATGTGAGGCTTAAATGAGCAAATACGGGAAAGGCACTGACAACAGGGTTGGCCGCTGAGTCTTTCTACCCAAGCTGGACAAAATTATAGACACGAGGGAAAAAATCCCACGTGGCAGGATGCCTCTGAGGGTTAAAGACATTTTTCCTCATGATTTTTATACAACTTTCACTCGAACTGAATATGTTTGGCATCCTCACTTTTTAACAGAGATGGGAAAACAGAACCTCTGGGGTTATTTTACCCCTCAAAATGGCAGAATCGGGATTTGTTTCTCAGTCCTATTCTACTCAGTTTGTTCATTTATTTATCAACATGCAGAGTTGTGGAGCATGGTGCTTGATGAGCTCTTTGAAGCCACTCTGCCACACTTCCCAGAACCCTCTCCTGAAATCCCACAGAACCCCACGAAGGATGCATTTGACAACACGGTGAAATGATGCTCAGAGGGCTCCACACATACACTTCCACAGAAGCAGAATCAGATGCAGGCATTGAAGGTCACTGTCCCCTCTGGGAAATACCAAGGTGGGAAAGAAGGTCCTGAGTGAGGGAGGTGGGTACACATTCAGCTTGAGAACATCAAAATAAGGACTGGGCGTGGGTAGAAAGATTTCCACTTTACACAACAGTAATAGGGATTAAGTTTACGACTCCAGTGATAGAAAATTTCACAAAGACTCCAGGTTCAAGAAGAAAGCCAGAGCATACTTATGTCCCCCTTTCCTCCTAAGGACCCATGGGGTGGGGGTTGGGAACACAGAAGTAAACTAAAGAATAAAGAATATCAGCTCAGGAAGAGGAGGATGCTGGAGAGGCCACCGATGTGTAAGCAATTACAGTAAAAGTTTCAAAGCCTAAAACAGTTGGAGCGTTGACATATATAACAAGCAGAGTAACCACAGCCTGCAGTGTGTCAGGAGGGATATATCTGCTGGGGAAATTCTAGAGGGGCTCTGGACTCCACCACGGCAGGCGCAGCAGGGCTGCACCGAAGACCCCATGTGCAAGCCTCTTGCAGAGTGCCCTGCGTGGGTCAGCAACCCCACCAGCCCTACCACATCTCCAGCAGAGTGAGGGCTCCTTGGCATTTTGGTGAAAACAAGCCAACAAAAAGCAGGTCTTCTGGGGAAAACTGATTTAAATGACAGCAAAAAGCTAGGGATGTTAATTCCTCAAAAAAACAAAATAAAACAAAACACTCCTCATTTTGACATTTAGGGCATTTGTACCATGACAGCCAGCTCTATGCCTGCTGGCTCTCACACTGCTGCTGCCCCGTACCACACCCAGTCAGACCACTCATGCAGCAGCTCTGGCTCAGTGTCTCAGAGAAACACCTGGGATCCCCAAGTGTTAATGTATGAGGAGAGCACATAATACACGAAAATAACAAGAGGCAGAGTTTTAAGAGAAGAGAGACAAAGGGAAAAAGAGCAAAATGAAATAAAATAATAAAAATAAACTAGAATCCAAAATAGAAAAGTGTGTGTTTGAGGAGTGTTTCGAGTAGAACTCCAAAGAGGTATGAGGTGGTAGACTGGGTAATCTAGACTTGATACTACACTTGGCCTCCTGCCTGAAGCAATCTTAAATGCAAAAGGCCTTATTAGAGATTAAACAGCATATTTCATTAAAAAGAATTTCAATTCACTGGAAGCATGCAGTAAGTCTAAATTTGCAAAGTATCAAGTTGCAGGAAGAAAACATATAAAATTTACGGGAGAAACTGACATATCTACAATCAGAGTGGAAGATCTTAAAACATTTCTAGATTCTACTGAACTTCAAAGAGATCACTTTTTACACATTGTAGGGCCCTAAGCTAGTGAAGATAAAATCAAGATAAAGAAATAAAGTGCCTAAGACTCAGAAATAAAGAAATAAAATGAACTGTATTCATATGTACTATGATTGTGTACCAGAAAAATCTACTAATTGACTAGAATTGTACCATAAAATAAGTTAAAACACAAAGAGTAGTTTTTCTACAAAGCTTCAATGAAGAATTTTAAAATGTAATATTTCAAAATGCAACATTTAAAAATGCTACTTAAAGTAGAAAAATATATCAAATACCTTGGAATAAATCTAACAAAAATGTTTTCAAGAAAAGTATACAGAAAAATGCATAAAACGATAAAGGTGTTGAAAAATAAAAAGAACTAAAAAAGAAATGCATTAAATATTACAGAGATATTGAAGAAAATTGAAATAGAAGAACATACCACATTCATTGCTTATATAACATAATATTAGAGAGTTATGAATTTGATATATATTTTCAATCACATCCCGAGTCAATATCTCAGGCAGTATTTTGGTGAAAATGGACAAAGTGGCCCTAAGTTTTACATGAAATCACAAACGTCCAAGAAACCCAAGGTACAGATCGGGAAGAAGCACATAAAACTGTCTTTGTTTGCAGATGACATGCTATTTAGGAAGTCCTAAAGAACTGACAAAGAATGACATCTATATAAAAAGTCCAAAAGAATTGACAAAAAAAAAACCAACAAAAACAACCCTCTCTGGGAACCAATAAACAAGTACAGTGAGGTTGCAAAATATGAAGTTAATATGTAAACGTTAACTGATTTTCTGTATACCAACAATTAATAAGTGAACCTTGAAAGTAAAAACACAGTGTTATTTACATTAACACCCTAACAATTTAAATATGTAAATGTAAATCTTACAAAATATGTACTGTACAATATCTACTTGAGGAACTCAGTAAATGGAAGCATATGGCACTATGGCACGTTCATGGTTGGGGAGAATCCATATGGCCAAGGGGACAGTGTTCGCTCTTCCCAACCTGATCTGTGGGTTTAATGCCATCCCAACCAAAACCGCGGCCAGTTCCTTATGGACAGTGACATGCTGATTCTAAAGTTCCCGTGGAGCAGCAAAAGACCCAGAAGAGGCCACAAGATGATCGAAGAAGAACAAAACTGAAACATTGACACGATCTGTCTTCAAGACCCATTATAAAACTAGAAGTAATTAAGATGGTGTGGCATCAATGAATGAGTAGACAGACAGGTCATTTTGATGTAGCTGGAACTAACCTACAATGTTACAAGTTAGGACAGAGGTTACCTTTTCAGAAAGAGGCAGCGGTCATGATTGGGAAGGGAGCTTGGGGGCCTGTCTTTACCTCGTGGAGGTTATGCGAGTATACTCATGTTTCCACATTACATTTCTGAGCTTTCCTGCATGTGTGGTGCACCACAACAAAAAGTGAAAATGCGGAAAGCTGTTTGGTGACCAGAGCGTCTCAGTTCGGAAAGGTGGGCAGGTTTCTGAGATGTGTGCTGTAATGGCCGCACAGCGACACAAATGCACTTAATGCCGCTGCACAGTGCACGCGGAAATGTGTAAAAGGGCAAATATGTTGTGAACATTGTGCCACGATAACAAACTTAAAATAAAAAGTAATATAAATAGAAAGCAAAAGAACGCCTGGACAAAAGCAGCAAGATGGCTCACGGACAGATGGTTGGCTGGAAGGCAGAGGAAAGGGTGTCTGGAGAGAGGAAGCATCTCTGTGGTCAGCAGGCCACGGGTACAAGGGGATTGTTCTGTCATGGGGAACAATGCGGGGAACAATCAGAGGATGCTGAGTAGGGGCACGTCAAATCAGGGTGATGGTTTGACACAATTAAACTGTTAGTGACATATAAAATTAACCGGAGACAGAGCAAAAGCTTCCCAAACTGTATTGGAAACACAAGTGAGCAAAGACAAATATGAGAAGATAGGTTTTCAGATGACTGAGCGTGGCTGGTGAGCAAAGGGTAGTAGGCACGGGACTCTAAGATTTACATTTCATGGGGTAGCTTGGGTATCTCTGCTCCCGAGTCCCTAGATCCGATTTCAGGAAGCAGATGGAATAGATCTGGTAATTGGGCATTGGCTTTGGTGTCTATCTCAACTGGTCAGATAAGAAGAACCAACTCACAATAATTTCTAGGATTAAAAAGTCACCACAACATCATACTTGTAATAGATACATAACATAGAAACTTGATATAACAACTTGCCATTAATTTTTATGGCCATATGAATAACCTAAAAATAGATTCCTAGAGATGCTCAGTGCTGATCTCCATCTAGCTCAGTCTAGCTTTTTCTGAGTTCAGTTCACCTTTCTTTGGATTTGCCTCAGGGCGAAGCCAGCTTCCACAGTTTTATGTTTCAAGTCTAATGTTTTATAGTACTTCTCTTCTGTGTCTGTTTCATTTCTTTGCTTGTTAGATCACCCATTCATTCTTTATTCAGACCCAATAGAATTGCAAATGGTGCTAATGGAATTGAAAGATGGAAGGAACGTAGTCCTTCCCCAACAAAGGTCTACTCTTTAGCACGTCACATCCGAACCAACAAATACCATACCACGTAAGATAACAAAGTAAGTCTCCTCTCATCACACTTTCTTTCCAAGTGATCGCCCTGGGGTTCCTACGGGATACCTCTTGCATTCTTTTCTCACATCTTTCCTTACTTTTCATTCATTGTTTCTCTGTTCACTAGTACTGCCACTGATGGTGAAGGTAACAGTAGAGTCTGTATCATGAGCTGATGAGAAGGCATTTCCTCCACTGTTTTAAGTAGCACCTTTTCCAGCTGAATTATCTCTTTCAGTCTGTGTAAACATTCTGAGAGATAATTCCCTAATTTCAGTTAAAGAAAAATGCCAAATGCAGTATGTTCTCATGGTATTTATGCAGCGGCAGCTTTTCAGAGAACATGTACGCTTGGCAGTTTTCATCTCGGAAAATAAAAACTAAATAGATACAGGATTGCGTTAGACAATGAAAAATGTTGAGAATATCTGGCAGCAAACAGAGACAGGATCATGTAGATATACTTTTAAGTTAGGGTTGCAAAATTCAGTAGCTACTAGCGGGATAGAGCACAGACTAGAATTGGAAGTTAGGAGAGGAAGGCGTAGGCTGTTGAGCTTTTTACCTACCGTGATCCCAAGGGCGCGTGATGTCAGCAGCTTCCCACAACTAGCACTGCGCTCCTCGGCTGCCATCTATGTTGCAGTTTCCACGCTCAGTCGTGCGCGACACAAGCCAGGTCAGTTATCCGCTGCATGGGCAGCCTGGCTTCACCCAGTTCCAGAACGCTTCTCCGGCATTGTGGTCCTGAAACATGTGCACCGAATGCTGATACGTGTCAAAGCAAATGAGAACCAACTGGCTCTAACTTTCCAAACTGTCCCTGTAGGAGGGCAGGGAGGCTCATTGTTTAAAAAAAGCCTTCTTTTTGTAGAGTCAGCATTTCCCAGGAAACAGAATAATAAAAAACAAAGCTAAAACAACTTCATCTTTCCTTTGAATACAAGTCAGGGCAGAGTTTTGGCAATTGATACATTACGATTGCTCTCAACTCTCTTTCTGCCCATTCACCCCACCTCCAGGGATCCAGGACAGGCCCTCGTCATTTACACTCTGGACTGTGACTGCGCCCACTGCTGACTCTTCTTGCCACCTGCAGCCCAGACTGACAGAGCAGCCTCTCTACTACACACCTGATCACCTGTGGCTTCCCACTGCCCTGGGGATAGCATTCAAATTCCTCCGTGGGGAATACGAAGCCTGACACCATCTGGTTCCAAGCAATGGTTCCCCGTTCTGGCTCTAAACTTGCCCCAGCCTGCTGTGGTTTTTCCTCTGTTCCCCATATGCTAACTCCTGGAGATCTCCTACTCTCTTGCCTTTACTCAAGCAGTGTCCCCGCCAGGAATTCCTTGTACTTTCTCCACCAGACATCTATGTCCTATATTATCCTCTGTTTTAAATTGGTTTCTAGAGTTGCCCTCGTTCAACAAGTTTTTGCCTATTTTTAATTTACTTTCCTGAAGTTCCCAGGACATGCCCCTGCCTACTTCTTCCCTCTATTCCTGCCTCCTCTCCTCCTCTTACGAGATCTCTACTCCGTGCACAGCGGTCCTTCCTTTACTCCTAGTGCATTTCTTCACCCATCGCTCAGGCCTCAGCCTGCAAACCATCATTGCAGGTGAGCCCCAGGCAGGTTAAGGCTTCCTGTGACACTCTGTCTTACCGCATGTTAATTCTTTCAACACATGTCACATCCGACGTGAATAAGCAGTTGTACGGTTTCAGTCTGCCCTGCTAGGCTGAAAGCTCTGCCAGGTCAGGGACGGTGAACGGTCTGCACTTCGTGTGGAAATGGTCTGGACTTGTGCGGAGCTTGGTAGCTATTCACTATTTACTGGAAGACAACAAACTGCCTAACCATAATGATGCAAATGAATATTTATAACATTGAAATAAATATAATTATTAGAAATATTATTTTTTATAATAAAACTGTATTATACCATAATTACAAACTGCCAAGCTGACATCATTTTCTGTACAAAATGCTTTACTCAAAAGAACGTGTCTTCATGAAGAATCACGAGTTGGGAAAAATTTAAACTCATGGGAGAAAAGGCATGTTTTGATTTTGTAAATCTCTGAATTATAGACTCTTATGAGTTCTATTTATTTTAAATTTATAGAATTTGACATGCTACTGTCCTTTGTGACTGCTGCTTAATGGATATAATAAGAATAATTTTCTTATTCATGTGTAAATTTTTGCTAAAGTATTTACAACATTGCTATCTATATAATTAGACTAAACATGTTTTGCTAATATATGATTGGTGCTTTCATTTGACTTATCAAGTAGTTATAAATGACACCCAAAAATAAGTATAAATTCAAACATACTCACTCAAATTTCACCATTTCAACCCAAAGGATATTACATTTAAGCCTCTGACATACTACCAGGTACATTGTAGTCAATTAATATAGTCCTGGTATTGACTGAACAAGTTCCAAGTGCACTATATATTTTCCTATGAGAAAATATTTGCTACATCTCCTATTGCAAAGTGAGGGTCTTTGAAGATAGGGAGGTGTTAAACATTGTTGTCACAACTATAGTTTCTGAGTACATTGCTCAGGGCAAACACCTGTGAAGGTCACGGAGTCCTATCTGGACTGTGGGCAAAAGGCTAACAAGTATCATGGCTCCCACTCTCTTGGCTTCTTATGGAGAGACATCATCAGGCTAGGTAGTAGCTGGGTGCCATGTGGGACTGTGCTCCAGGTAAGGGTCCTATACTCTTTTTTTATGCAACAAGCATAAAAGCAATATTGCTTGGGTGCCACGCACTCCCAGTGGAGTGAACTGGGATATTAAGAAGTCTGAGAAAAGACACTGATGATTTAGGGCAGTCCCAAGGAACACCAGTCTCCCAGCACAGCACATGGGAAACCTGGGGGCCGTGGTTCTGCAGGAATTGGGCCCGGGCCCAGATCTTCTTTCTGGAAGGAGCCCAGCCCATGTAATATCAGCAGCCAATCAGGGGGAGCCCTAAGGCAACTCATCAGAAATTCTGGCTGCCGTCACCATGCACACCTTCTCTGTTCACAAACCCTCCCTTGTTTTTTCATGATGACTGCGGTGAGCCGGGACTCAAAATATTTTTTCTTTTTTTAATGAAATGAATGAATGAATGGTGACCTAGAAACCTGACTTATCATCCAATCAGGAGAAATTGCCCTTTGAGTGATAATTAGATAAGAACAGGAAAAAAAAACCTACTGTTTTTGTGACTCTGCTCAGACCTGTCATATCACCTATTCTTATGCCACCCCTATGAAGTGGGTATTAGTGGCCCCTCCCCTTTAAAAACAGGAAAAGGAGAACCAGGTTAAATAAGTGACCCGAGGCCTCACTACAGATAAAAGGCAGCCCTTTCTGAATCCAAGCTCTATTTGCTGGGCTGATTTTTCTGTGGTTCCCTTCAGAGTTATCAAAAAAATTGTTTTTATGAGAACTATGCAAAGTGTTTGGGTCAATCATTTAGAGTTACCTGCAGGCCCAAGACCACGTGTTGGTTGTTTTATGCCTCCTTACCCTCATCTGATCATCCCCTCGCCATCCGTGCATCCTCTGCTCGAATTCTCACTAACCACAAATCAGAAGGTTTCAAGTGTTTTTAATTAGTGGAATCTATTTTTAAACTAAAGAATAAATATGCAACCCTACCATCCTTACCTCATACACAAGATGCCCTTGAACATATTGTGGAATACTGGTGCTTCGTAGAACATGGGATTTGAAAGCCACTGCTTTAGCAGGGAAATTGCCTATAGAAACAAATGAGCATGCCCAGCTGGGAGTTTTGTAGTTTCTCCAGGAACTCAGTCTCGGACAGAAGGCCATGCCCTCTAGGAGAAGTGATAGCAACACACAATCCCGTGGGCTGTGCGGCAGCAGAAGAAAGACATTTGCTCCAAAAGTCTCAATTCACAAAATGGGAGGCTCACCTCATTACCCCTGGACGCCTGTTACTGCAACTCAATTGTATGCTGTACAAATGCTGATGTCATAAAAATTATGCTCTCTATATATCATGTTGAAATTGAACTAACTTCACCCTGACAACACACTGTTCTGAAATCAGATGGATTTGCAGCTTGGCTCCATTTGTCTTCCCGACCCATTACTAGTGCATTTATCATCAAATGAACTTAGAACAAATGACTGGCTGCTGCAGGCCCCGGCGGTGGAGGTGACGAGGTGCGGACATGAGTTGGCGAGTCCCGCCATGGGGCAGAGCCTCCGCAGGCACCGAGGAGGCCAGAAAGAGTCTCTGCAAGAGGAAAGTAAGGGACTTGGCAGAAGCCAGATACCAAAACAGAAAATGAGATTACAGAATAAATTTAACCTTTTTATAGTGCTTTTGCTGATCTGAGGTGGCAAACACAGCTCCTTTTTGGGATTTTTTTTTTTTTTTTGGAACAACAAGGACCAATCTACAAGTATTATCCTGTATCAGTGGATTTTACTCACTGAATTTGTCCCTAGAACCAAAAAAAAAAAAAAAATTAAATAAACATCATGACTCTTTATTATTGGGAGATAAGAAAACAGAATTTGGTGACACCAGTGTTGGCTTGGCCCAACTTGTTTTATGAAATGCAGCAAAGATGCCCATCCCCTGCAACTCGGCAGGCTAATCAGATAGTCTTTTGAGAGACTGTGAGGTCAGACATCCTCTCTCTAAAGGCCCTTCAGACATTATCCCCATCCGGTCCCCTTCCCATGTGAAACGTCACCAAGAGTAACAAAACAAGTAAAAAAGCACCAACTCTTTTGTTCCTAAGAATCATCTGGCTTCTTCTTTCATAGCCAAACAAAAACCCAACTCTTAATTCCTTTTTCAGAACTTTATCCTGGATTCTAAACCTTGGCTTCTCTTTCTACCCTCATCTAATGCTCATTTTCCAAACAAGAGCAGTGTACTGTCTGAGGAGCTCCACGGATGCCCTGAGGTGCCAAACTATTTAGGGTGGGCATGCACTTGCCCAGAGTTCACGATGTTATGTCAGAAGCACCGATGGAAGAAAGAGGAAACTGTACCTAGGCAGTCTACCTGAGTCATAGATACAGGTAGGCTATATCTAGGCGGTCTACCTGAGTTGTAAATTCCAAGGTGGAAGCTAGGCAGAACAAAGGAAGTCTAGGAACAGAAAAAAAAAAAAAAAATGAGGAAGGCAACCCTATGTGGAATATCTCTACTCCTTTTTAAAATTAAATGTTTTTATTTTTTCCAGTGTCTCTTCTTGCCAAACACTAATCTCATCATGGAGACTCCAATCTCATAACCTCACATCCTAATTCCCTCACCATGGAGGGTTAGGGCCCTAACATAAGAATTTTAGGGGGGGATATATCCATAGTCTATAACAGTCTGTAACCTGGTATCAGCTACTTAATAATGTTGAGGCTATAAAAAAAGAAGTAATAATATCTCCCTCAAAGACCCATCTTAAAGGGCTGATGTGATGCTTGAATGAGATACTGTAGAAACTGTGTTTAGCATGGGCCTCATACACAACAAGAGCTGGAAAAATATTTTGTTCCCTTTTGTTCTTTCAGGAAAATATATAGCTATTCCTTTCTGGGGTAGTAGTCAAAGAAAGGGGTAAATAAAACCTGTAATGCCCAGGGAAGCATATATGTAGTCTCATCTCTGGACTCTTGTTGGTTCAACTCTTGGTCCTTCGCCTGGAGTAGCCTCTTATAAAGGGATCCATGTGCAGAGGATGCCACCATGATGTCAAGTCATCTGGATACAAGGACACATGTCTTCACTTATAACCATATTTTAAGAAGCTTATAGACAGATGTGGGAACTTCTAGCAGGGGCATCCAACTTGCTGGCATCTCTGGACCACACTGGAAGAAGCAGAGCTGTCTAGGGCCACACATTAAATAAATTCATCGTGACACATAATTGCAAAAACATCTCATAATGTTTTAAGTAAATTTATGATTTTGTGTTGGACCACATTTGTAGCCGTCCTGGGCTGCATGTGGCCTGCAGGCTATGGGCTCGACACCCCGTGAGGAATATGACAACGTTAGGAAAAGTCCAGAAGCCATAGGAATGGGTGAACATACTGCAGGCAAGGTTGCTAGATTTAGCAAATAAAAGTGTAAGAATCACAGTAAAATCAGAATCTCAGATAAAAAATAAATAATATTTCAGCAGAAGTGTGTCCGAGATTCAAATCCAGCCAGGATCCCTGTATTTAATCTGGCAATTCTCTTGTCCCTGTATTTATGAGACAGGGCATACTCATGAGACAGGAATGGAGTGTCACAGTCATGAATCCATATGTGCATTTATACTTGAACAATAGGAATTGCTGGGTATAAAAATTTTGGAGTGAGCAACAGGAAAGTTCAGGATTAGGTGGCAGTATCTGGGGAGAATTCCTCTGCTTTCTGTAAAGAAATCATCCACACTAATGTATGCAAGGAATAAGTATTATCACAGAACTTCCTAATATCTGCATCCTTTAGCCTGTGGTAATCCTGGGATTTAATCTCAGCATCCAGTGTTCCCAAACCCACAGTGCCCACTACAGTCTGTCCTCACCTCTCACCATTGCTGACCCAAGTCAGGGGCGCTATTGTGTCCTTCCTGGACTCTTTTTACTTACTTTCTAATGGAGCAAGTCTGAGCTTATTCATCTTTTTTTCATAAATAAATGATGAAACCCTTCATTAGAAATTCCTTTCAGTTTGTGGGAAGACAGCAGCCTTCTCAAATTTCCAATTTGCCACACAGTTTTCCATGAATATATTACAGGTCATTACAATATAAATTTCCAAACATGATAATGTGAAGAAACAACCTTTAGTTTGCAAATGCTATTTGGGATAATGCCGACTCGGCTCAGCTTTCCTCTGTCTCTGACGATGAGAACAGTAAACTAACTGGGAGGGGACGCACTATTCAAAGAAACGAAGTGAGGTACACACCTGAGCTGTCACTTGGCTGCCCCAGTCAGTGCCAAAGCTAACTGAAATTGCAAAATTCAACTCTGGTAAATGAAACATTTCCCTTCTCAACTTACCTGAATCTGTAATATCCAGAGGGATCCACACAGACCAGCTACCGACTGGGCAAGACCCCTCTCTCAGGACAGGTAAACAGGGTGACAAACGTCTCACAACTCCACCATGATGAAGTGGGGAGGGCCACGCATTATCTCCCTCAAAAGCAACAACAGAGTTGGGCAACACCATCAAAACCAACTGTTGCAAGTGCTCAGGACATTGGTCAAAGACGCGAAGTAAACTGAGATGCATCCATTCATGAAACATTTGAATTCCTGTAAGAACAGAGCATCCTTGTCCCACACTCCCCACTCCCCACTCCCCACTCCACGGGGTCCTTCAACCAGGGCAGGGCAGGTGGTGACCACCAGCAGCCCTCCTTCCACTGCTGCCAGGGGCTCCCTTAAGTTAAGCAGTGGCTTCAGGGGCAAGGAATCAAAACCAGCAGCTCTGCTAGTCCTTTCTGTTTGGGACCGGGAGATGGTTCATGGACCAGCCAGTTACGGAGAGCTCTGGGAGATGAGACGGCCGGAGAAGTTCAAAGGCCGTTCCCTTAGCAGGTTAAGCAGAGCCTGTACACATGCAAGACAGGGCTGGCACAACAGGAGGGGCTGATGGCCAACAGGCTCCAGGAGGTTTTCTGAGGTGAAGGGTATAAACATCTAAGACTGGCTGATGTGATGGTGACACAGTCCGATCAACTTCCTGAAAGTAACTGAATTGAACATTCACAGTGGGTAAGTTTTATGGTGTACAATTCAACCTAAATAGAGCTGTAAAGAATTTACATGACGCTTAAAAACATACAACAATTCAAAAGCAAGGTCCCAGTCTGATTATCTGAATATCAAATGAATCTGAAGAAAAGATATTAACAAGATAGGTGCTATTTGGAAGATTGAAGTTAATAGACATTAATTTTAAAGTACAATAAAAGCACTAATTCTAAATGTTGTTGTATTATAGAAATTCAAGGATAGCTCTGTCCAATGTAACTTTTTGCAATGATGGAAATACATAGGTGTTAAGTCCAATATATTGTTGGTTCCTATTCATAATACGTTGGCCTTTGCCTACTTGAAATGTGGCTAATGTGATTGAGAAACTAAATCTTTAATTCTCATTTATTATAACTAACTTAAATTTAAGTAGCCATTTTTTTTACTAGTGGCTCCTTGTGGGAAAGCACAAGTCTAGAAAAAGCCCATGTATATACAGGGCAACACAAAAGTAGGCTTACAGTTGTTCATATGGAAAATAATATAATAATTAATAAATAAAATATAAGCATAAACTTTGTGTTTCATGTACTCATAACCATAAACCTACTTTTGCTCCCACCCTGTACATAATTTAGTTTAGGGAAAATGGGCTTTTCAAAAGAATGGGAAAATAATAGATAAATATTTCTATCTGCAGAATACCTTTTTAAGGCTTGCAACTCAAGAAATGCAAATTAAGGTAATGTGATACTATTTTTACTCACTAAAATAGGCAAAAGAAAAAAATAAAATAAGCAAAAGCATTACTCATTATTAAACAGATCATTTGCTAATAGATGAAGGAACTCATGAATTTGATTTTTAAGACATCCCTGATTGAATTATTAAGGAATCTGGTTTATTGGGGTAAATTGCCATGCATATCAAATAATGTAAAATTATGCTGATAGTTAACTCAGAAATTCCACTTTTAGGAAATAGACTAAGAAAATAATTTAAAATCAGTTTAAATATGCTCACTACTCTGTTTACAATAACAAAACACTGGTAGAAAGTCAAATTGAAAAATAGAAGGCAACTAAAATAAATCACATCATTGTATTGGTAGAATTATAGCATATTTTAATATTTATTGAAGTTAAAATATGTTTATTGTTTGTTAGTAAATGCAAAATGTAGCTTGCACATTAGAAAATCTGATTGTATTGTTGATATCTCTGTGTCTATGTTTATCTGCCTCTATATCTAGAAGCAAATAAATCAGTAGAGCAGCAGGGCTCATCTTTTGCTGATGAAATTAAGGGCATAGCAATTAGGAATCTCTGTTGGCAAGCACACAAACCAATTCCAGTTGTATTATGCAAACACTGTTTGTTTAAGAAGACTGAAAAAAAAACAGATGAACTCATTGAGTCTAACTGAGGGGAGGCAGAGAGGGGCGGGGAGGAAAAATGGGAGGGAGGGAGAGACAGAGAGAGAGAGAATAGGAAAAAAATGTATATTTAAAGCCACACGAAAGAGTAGGAGACTTACATGATGCCCACAGCTCTATGAATGCTCTTTAGTTGCTGGACTGGGAGAGGACCCCAGTCCAGGGAATCTGTGGGGAAGAGCCCAGGAGGCGAGGGTCAAGGGTGTGGGGCAAGGCGTAAGGGTCAGAGCAGTAGCTATGGGCCCAGAAATACAGAAGGGTTTCAATATTTTAACAACCACTGCAGCTGCACGCGTGCGAACGAACTGTCAGCCACGTCTGTATCTACAGCTATATACCTTTTCTGCACGAGGTCTCTGTTCGATTCAGTAGAGACGTGTTTCAAATACTTTTCTTAGGAGGGAATGGGATATGTGGATTATTTTAGGAATTCTTAGAATTTCTCAATAGATAGATAAACATAAATAGAGATATATTTTTCAAATAATATCTTTCCTGAATTTAGGACATCCTGGCTACAAGCATTTTTTAAAAATGAAATGTAGATATTTTTCCTCTGAGTTCTAAATGCTAATTTTGTAATTTAGGGACCTGACAGACCTCAGATTCTGTGTTTGTTTTTTAGGTGCCTGTTCTTTTGACCTGAAAGTTTATATACTATGTTTATCCTGAGAGAATATGGACCTTACCATGTATGCCTAGGAGACTGTTCTTGTTCTGATTAATCTGGCCTAGAACTCTAAACACGTTTGGTCTGCAGACTCTGAACTTTCTTCTTCAGAGTTAACTTGCTTTTGTTGTTTGTTTAATCATTGCCTCTATTCTCTTTGTCTTTCTTCGGTTACATATATTAAAATGTTGAAACTTTAGGTCCCCTGGGGCTCTTATCTCTCTCATTATTTTCAGCTCCTTTTTAACTTACTCAGAGTTTTGAGAGGTTTCTGGCACTGAATCACTCAGACAACTAATGAAGGTCTCAATGGTGACCAGCCTGTTCTTTAATCAATCTACCAGGTGTTTAATTTGTGATACCATATTTCACAGTTCAAGAAAGTTTCTTTGCTGCTGTACTTGAATTCCCACAGACTCACTTATTTATTATGTTTAATTCTGTTTCTGTGTTCTAGCAATTCCATTTCATTGGTTCTGTTTTTTTTTTTTTGTCTTTTCTTTTTGACCTATGCATTCCCAATTCCACTCTGCTGTACCAATAGATGCATAGTGATTTTTCTTACCCCGCCAGTCTGAGTGATGATTGCTGGAACAATCTGAATGGTGATGGGAAGTCACAAGCACTTTCCCCACAGACTTGCAGTGGGGGAGACACGACAGTCTCCTGATAATGACAATCATCTTTTCATGCACTTATTTTCCATCAGTTTTTTTTTTTTCTCTTCTGGGAATTTCTCTTCCTTTTATCCATTTTCACATTGTATTGTTTGGGTTTTTTTTAACTGATGAGTTTTGAGAGTCCTTTATACTCTAGATACTAGTATTTTGCTGGATGTGTGGTTTGTAAACAGTTTCCCCCATCCTCTTAAGAGTGTCTGTCACTGAGCAACATATTGATTTCTAATAAAGTCCAGTTACCTGACAGTATGTGTTTACTTTAATGGATCACACTTTTAGCATCATGACTAACAATTTTGTCCAAATTCTAGATGCTGCAGGCTTTCTCCCATATTTTAAAACCACTTTGAGTGAATTTTGATATATAACAGGAGGCTTAGGTAAGTATTTACTTTTGTAAATTGATTTTATTTCTTTACATCAATTTAAGTTTCACAGCATTTATTACTCTCACTTGATGATCTTGATTCTCAATTCCCTGAAAAATTAAAGGAATCAGAAATGTAAGCGATCAGAAGATCATTTTGCATGTCTCATAATTCACCTATGTATCTGACAACATCTATATCCATATGTTCTGCCTTCACTCATGTTACAACAGATTAACTGTGTGCCCTCCTTTCTAAAAGCATTTTCCCCCATCCTGCCTGATTTACACAAGGGTGACATTCCAGCAATATTTCCCTCTCTCAATTATTACCAGCTTTCTCCACCAAATGGATTATTCATAGTAGTATACGAACATGCTGCCATTTCTTCTACCTTAAAAATCTATGGTAAACACACTTTCCTCTTAAACTACTCTCTATTTATTTGCTTCCCATCTCATCAAAAGTACTTTGAAGTATTGATTTTAGACACAGTCTCCATTTCATCCCTTTCTCTTTTGTCTTACGTGCATAAAAAATTAGAGATTCCCCCATTATTCCACTGAAATATTTTTACGAATAGCCTTTGTGCTAGTAAACCCAGTCAGTGTTCAAATCTGAGTCCCTATCTCAGTAGACCAGTGGTTGACACAGTTGATCCCTCCCTCTCCCTAGGAACTAAATCACGACTTGACCTCCAGTCCAGGTTTTCTGTCAGTTGGTTCTTCTTAAGCCTCTTTGTAATTTTCCCCCCTTTCCCCTGGTCTCTGCAATATACTTGCCTCAGAGAGTTTCAAAGCTGAATCAAGTCACAGAGATGTATCACCCTTCAATAACCAACCCATGGCCTCTTTCTCAGTTCCATCTTCCGGTCTCTTGTACCTTCCACCAGGAACAATCCACTCTCATCCAAAGACTTTGCTGTGTCCTATCAGAGATGCTCAGTGTCCACTTGGATCCAGACCATGGTGCAGAGCACTCACAGTGCCCTTCTGCCACATCCAAGAGAAGTTTCCCCCAGAAGCAGTAAGAGCCTGGGGTGGGGTGGGTGGAAAGGTAATCCTCAAGACAACACTAAAGCATCTGTAATGGATGGATTCGAGAATAGTGAAATTCCTCAAGGTACTGAAATAACTTTGAGAGTCTGTGTGTGTTTGTGATCTTGAAAGCACAATTTGTAGCCAAAGTGTAGGGTGGAGTGACCAAGACAAACTGCTAGAATTGGAGTTTGCTTTCAAGTGTCCTGTAGGTAGGGCACCCACCTCCCTTTTTCAAGAGAGAACATCAATGTTAAGTAATGCTTCTCAGAAGTGGGCATGACTTGTCCTCACCCTCAGTGGTTTCTTGGCAGGGATTCCTAGTAAAAATGTATTATTTTTTTCCCATTTTTCATTTTTGCCTTCATTCATTTCCTGGAGTGCCCCGTTCTGCACCTCTTTTCACTTTATCAAAGCTCATCTGTGGAAATTATCTTGTACTAAAAAAATGTAAATAAACGTTTACTTAGCGAGCAGTGGGAATCTGGGATGTGCAGCAAAGACGACTGAGCTCATTGAGCGCCAAGGCCACCAGTGCTCTCCCATTGCTCACTCATTCCTCCCATTGCTTTGACAGCAGCAGAGGCACCCCTCTCCCCTGGATCATCACATCTTTCTCTCTGGGTGTCACAGAAGCCAGTGGGCGGGACCAGGCAGGACAGTGAGCCTTGCAGACACCATGTGGGTAAGAGTGTTAATTGTTGACAGGCCCATGTTGTGTATTCATTCTCTCACCTTCTATTTCTTCCTCCCTCTATAAAGGGAGCAGAAAGAGGTGAGAAGAGGCATCTGAGTTTAAGAGCTCCTCTCAGGTGAGAGTTTTATACTCAGCATTTGGTGGGAACCAATTCAGGGGACCCAGAAAGCAGCTTTGACCACTTCTTTTGTGCAGTAGTTCATTTCCACTATAAACCTGTCTTTACAAAGTCAGCTCAACACAGATTCTTCCACTGGGATTGCTAGACGCATCCTTTACTCCACATAATAGAAAGAACTTGTGGCACATTTCATCGCAAGTTTCGTTCACAACAGGAAATGTATAGAAACTGGTTTTCAGAATCTGAGTCAGGTGAGAGAATCTGCAAGCCTCTTCTATTAACACATGGGTACAGATTGCAATAAATTATTTGATCTACAGAAATGAATGGGAAACTTTCAGTTACAGCATCATGTGAAAAGGGCCAGAGGAATTTATGACTTACTTTAAGGGGATGTTTGAAGTGAACGTACTTAAAATATAGACCATGTGGCACACATGGAATTCACCTGGGTGGACCTTGCAATACGGGCGGGGGTGGGACCTCACAGGGTTGGACCTTTGTCCTCTAGAGCAGCTGGTTTGCAATGGAGGTCTTTCCCACTCAGCAATGCGACAGGTGCTCCAAGGTGGGTAGCTCCAAGTAGTTATTTATTTTTTAATTTTACAACAGCTAATATGCCCCTGGTAACGACTCTGGCGAAGATGTCTAGCAATAGCCTAATTACCACTGTTCTTTCAGCTCTTCCTCTGGGTCTGGCACAATCTCAAGACTTGACTTGTGCTATGTCATCAAATGTTCAAAATAATTCCAAATGTTAGGCATTATTGCTTCCTACTCAACCCACTCATTTTCCAGATGATAAAAAAAGAAAAGGCTGATCAAAGGGTCACACTAGTAGGTAGCAGTGTCAGGAGGAAAGCGAGGCTGCTTAACTTGAAAGCAGTTGCACTTGACAACTGTCCTCTAAGACGTTCAAAGCCGGAAGCGTAATCTTTACCAGTACATCCCAGGTCAGAAAAGTAAGCCTCAGGCTGCGAATGGCAGAAGCACAATAGTTCGTCACTGAAGTGGGAGGGCTGGAGACTGGAAAGGTGACAGGAAACCCTTCCTGGCACAATCACAGTTAGCAAAGGGTGTCCTGAAGGACCAGGGACATCATGTCATTTCCTGAGGCTTGGACACAAAATGCAATGGAAAAGCACCTTGAATCAGAGTGAGAAACCCATGACCTCCTTGTTCCAGCTCTTTGTCCCTCCATGTGGTAAGGGTGGTAACAGGGAAAAAGAGAATGGCTAGAATTTTATTTATTTTCCAATGCAGTGTGGTAGCTGACCCTACTGAGCAGTGACTTCATGGGGACATCAAAAGAAAAATCTAAGCTGGGTGACCACATGCCGGGTAAAACTCTGTAATTCTACTCCTAAAGAAAGCTAGGCAGTCAGGGCCCAAGGTCACTCCTGCTCAGATTCGACCCAAACGAAGAACCACTGTAATCAATGGATCTTGGAGGCAACAGGGCTAGATTCTCAAATTCCTGATTAGGAAAAAAGCAAAGGTGGGATTTATTTTACTTCCTAAGTAGAAAAATGCACACACGTTTATCCTAGAAATTTTCGAGCTCACATAACTGTATAAAGAAGTATAAATCACCCATATTGCTGCCCTGCAGAGGCAGTCATTGCTAAGTGACATGACCTTTTCATACCTTCCACTGACTGCTAACTGCAGACCCCCGATGACCCACTGAAGACTGAGGTGTCCTTGAGGAGACCATTTACAATTCAGCGGGGCTGTCCAGCTTGTGCAGAAAGTGTAGGGGAAGGGCATCCTCTTTTCTGGGCTTCCCGGGCTCTGCACAGCCATTTCTTCCCCTGTGATAGACAATTTGATTAAGGAAGACTGTCTACACTCCAAGTAAATTTGACGTGTTAGTGGGACAAAGGATTTCTCTATAGCCATCGGAGATAAGATTGACGGGTGATACAGAAACAGGCGCTGTTCCAGGGTAGCCGGAGTGAGATTTTCAGATAGTGACGCTTTTTGTTAGTTTCAGGCCAAACTCAACAAAGTACCTAAGGGAAAGAAATTAGTTGGCGGACCACTTGCTTATCAAATCTTTTCCCATTTTGGGGCTGTCACCCTTTGAGCAAAGATAGTGCGTGAAAAGGTGAAAAGCCGCATATCTTCCCATCACAGAAGGTTCTAAGGCACAGAAGGTTCTTTTCGCAAGATGTTATTACTGGGTGTTAGTGAAGAGCCCTTCTCGGAGCTCTCTCAAAAACTGGGACTAGAATGATGAGATCAGGGACAACTTTCAGCAACTTTCGCACTCCGTTAGCGTGAAGTGCCTATGTGTCTGGCAGGTGTTGCGACAGCTGCACATGTGTACACAGGCACATGGGATCATGTCCCTTCAGGGTGTCCATGTCTCAGCAAGTGTTTGTGGACCATTGCCGAGGGGCCAGGGGCTCTTTCACCAACTGCTGCTAAGGTAATGCAAATGCAATCGCTGTCCTGATAGGGCTTGCATTTTAGGAAGGGATACAGACAAGAACAAATAAATAATATCTAATGTAATTCAGAGAAATGCTTACACAGAATAGTCAGGCAAAACTCTCGCTAAGGAGATGCCATCGAGCAGAGATTCAAAGGAGGGAGCAAGACTGGGGGTGACTGGGAAAAACAACTGGGACAGGGGAAAGAGTGAGAGCAAGAGCCTCGGGAAGGGGAGTGACTCTGTGTGGCCTCTGAGAAAGAGCAGAAGGGAGGCCTTTGTGGCTCTATTGAGGGAGGGAAAGGGGAAGTGAAAGGCAAGACCTTAGAGAGCAAAGAAACAGAGCCTTGAATACCAGGGAGAGGCATTGCTATGCTACAATCACCTCTGGTTTCTCCCCCTTCTGCTGCCAAAGCCTGAATTTCATCACAGGGATCTGCACACCACGCACTCATCAGCCCCAACCCCTGGCTCATAGGTGCCCTCTTCCCTCCAGTTGTGATGAGCTGTCTTTTTTTTTTAGTAATTTTATTTTAATAATTGTTTAAGTATAGTTTTCTCCCCTTTACTCCCAATCCATCCCACCCACCCCTTCCTCCCAGCACCATCCTCCCCCTAGTTTTTATCCATGTGTCTTTTAACTTTGTTCCTATAAACCCTTCCCCTTGTCCCCTGAAATTCCCTCTCCCCTCTCCTCTGGTGCTGAGCTGTCTTAAGCACCCAGCTTCCCAGGTTTTTTTTTTTTTTTTTTGCTTTTCTGCCTTTGCATAACCAATACCTCAGGCTCCAGTGCATTTCTCCATATTGACCTGGTGAATGCGACCCTCCTGAAGGAAAAAAAACACCTGTTATGTGAGGCTTTTCCAGGTTCACGGGGGAAACCACACCCACCCTTAGGCCACTTCTGTTCCCAGCATATCTTATAGCTGCTGGTGGTCATTATTTGTCTGCATTACTGCTTCCCACAGAAGATGCACTTTGTGTAGTCACAAACGAGGTCTTTATCTTTCGACTTCTGATGCTTAGCACAAGGCCACATGAACAGTAATCACCATCATCATCATCACCATCATCATCATCATCACCATCAGCATCACCAGTAAATGAATGAGCTTGTGAGTGCCTAAATGAATGAATGTTGTATGAATGAGTTTTGGGTTTGTTGTAACTTCTGGTCAATGAAGCACAAAGTCATCTCAAAATGGACTTTTTTTTTGTTTTTCAATCAGCCAAGAGGACAATTTTCTTTTTCTGAACTTCTAAAAGGAAACTGCAAGTGAAGTGAATGTCAAGAATGTTCTATGCATGGAAAATGTAATAACTACATAATACACCTGTCAAAATGGTGTTTAAAATAAAATGCTAACAGACCCATATAAATGAAGAGGTTTTGTGGGAGTTGCTATTATGAAGCAGTTTTTGATGCTCTGCACAGTAAATTACCACCTACATGAAACTTTCAGAGCACCCGTGACTTGGAGTTGGAAACTCTACTTGACATTTACCACTAAGCTACTTCAGACATTTCGGATATCTCACGATGGGTTTGCAGATCCGCAGAACGGGCTAACTCATGTGCTCAGAGCAGAATGGGAAGAGAAGAATGACATTTCAGAGTAAAGTTTTTTTCTTTAAATATTGTCCCTTAACACAGAATTTAAAACATGAAATTAATATATGCGCCTAAATATTGCATAGAAATAATAAATGATCTTCAATATGATTCTGCAATGGAATGAAAGTAAACTGCCCTCAGAAAAGTCAAGGTATTGAAAAATCAAAGGCAGACTGAGAAGATGACATGAAGTTATTTTCCTGCCCTAGTTGCCCACATCCAACTTTTTTTCGTTTGCATTTTTCTTCTCTGGTCACAACGGCTCTAAGAGCTGTTGCCCCTCACCCCCTGGCCCGGGCAAGGGCAGGGTAGCTGCAGTTTCTGAGGTCCCGGCAGCAGGGCCTAAGCAAGGGAATGCCTCAAGTCGACCTGTGTTGAGCACTGAAACTGTGGCTATGGGCAGAGCAGATCCAAATGCAGAAGTCAAATTGGGCAATTTTGAGATGAGAGTCTAAATAAGTTCACAAAATGGAGGGAGGGGCCAAAGAGGGGTTGGTACCTGAGATCCAGCCAGGGGGAGTGGGAGGGAGCGGGAGAAGTGGAAAGAGAGGAAGGGAGAGGAAACACAGTGCATGTGTATTCAGTGCTTACCACATCACCAGGCACTGTGTTAAGTACCAGAAGCAGAGAGTACACAGTTAACCGACAGCATCATGGTGCTTGTCTGGAGTAGGCTTGAGCAGCTGCTGAACTGTCTACCTGGCACAGGTGGTTTGGTTCCGAGCAGAACCTGTGGGTGGTCACATGGACAGTCATTATTTTCCATGACTTTGTACCCCCTTGATTCTTCTCTCGCCACTGCTATTTCTCCCTTTCTGGGTTTTCAGCCTGTCAGTTTAATTACATAATCTCTAAACAACAGTCATTCACCATCTGATTGTCTCCAAACATACAGGGTGAGGCACAAGTAGGTTTATAGTGGAGAGCATGCAAAACACAGACTTATTCTTGTATTATTATTGATCAATTACTGTACTATTTTTCATACGAAACGAGTGAAGAGGCTCTCATTTCTCAGACAGGCTGTCTGCCGACAATGGGCAGCTCTCTAGCCATTCTCTCTACACAACTGCACGCGGTGATTGCCGTTGGGACGTCACCAGCGCTCAGTTTGGCATAGCCTCCTCCTCGCCTTCAAAGGAACTTCCCAAGACATTGATGGGATAGTAACTTCTACAGAGATACGTTCGCTGTATTTATTCATTTGTTCACTCCCCTAAGATTCCAGGATAGTTGATTCTAGGGTTTGTGTCTTTTTCTATGTGGTGTTGCTGAGAGCATACAGCACTGTGCTTGGCACAGGGAAGGGGTCCGTCACATGTTCAGTTCACGGAAGTGAATTCAATGGTCCAGTACATATGAGGAAACTGGACAGATAAGAAAACATAATTTAGTTAAACTGTTTTTGGACTGTTCAAAAGCCACTTCTAGCAATATATTTCACCCTGGAGTCTGTATGTTCATGAGTTGCTTCCAAAATATCAAGGAACATAAAATGTAGCATGTGTTTTGTTGAGAAAAATAGATACCCATACATACATGAAAAGATACAATGATTTAAATTGCAGTACCCTTGGTAGCATCAAGTGTAAACCACAGAAATATTCACTAATGGGGGCTAGTAAAAGACATCGTGGTACATCAACATTTAAAGGCATATCACATGAAATGCCGTGTGCATGCGCTATTCTCATTCTGCTGGATTCACTGGAAGAATACACACTGCACAAGAAAAACGGCGGAAGATTAGGATTACTTCTAGGGTTAGGGTTAGGGTTTGGAGCAAGAGCTTGACAGCCAAGCACACGAGAAAGATTAAATTTTCATGGCCTACCCTCTCCAAAATTTGAATTTTTATTAGATGCTTATATTAGCCTAAAAGAAAAAAAAAAGAAAATTCCCACTGAGTTCAACAAAACAAAAACTATTAAAAATCCAGGGATCTGATGCAATAAGGCTTAATATTCAAATAAAAGCAGAGTCAGTTTTAGAATATGTCTTCTTTGGGGGGTGTGACATGACATCCTGGCTCAAGCGATCACAGCCAATCTCCTTGAATAGCTGGAACTTTTTCTAATGGCTCTCCTGGTTTGTTTGTTTGTAAAATCAAATATTATATTCAAATATTAAATTCAAATATTATAGTCAAATATTATAATCAAATTTCATATTCATTAACATTTTTCTTTTTTACTGAAAATCATGTTTTCTGAAGAACATTAAAATGTACACTTCTCATCTGTGATGGTCATTTCATAGTCATACTAATTTTCTGTGAACCGTCATGCATTTTGCCCATTTTTCTTTTAGTCTGTCTCTTATTAATTGTTAGGAGTTCTTTATATATTAGACATTTTCAACCTTTTTTTCTGTTTTAGGTTTTCCCAATATTTATATTTTGGAGGGTTTTGTAAATGCTTTTAGTTGTAAATACTTTGTAATATAATTGAAATCACCAATACTTCCTTCTATTGCTTCTGAATTCTGAATCATAGACAATTTACCATCCCTTCATTTTATAATAAAATCCATCTGTTCTTTTCTAGTACCTTTATAGCCTTTTTAAAAACATTCACATTTCTTAACTATTTGTAATTTGTTTTGTGTATAGAGTGTTGTACAAAACTTTTAGCTTTTTATAAATAGCTATCCAAATTTCAAATACCATTTATAAAAAGTCAGTTCATTTCCTGTTCATTTGAAATGCCATCTTTATCACATGCTAAGATTTCACACGCCCTTGTCTGCAGCTCAGAGCTTTACCTTGTGTTCAGTGAGTCTGTATGTCCATTCCTGAGTCAATACTGCACTGATTTAATTATAGAGGCATTATGATTTGGTAGGACTAATTCCCGAACTGCTCTTCTCCTTCAGGATTTTCTGTTTACCCTTGTCTTCAAGAATAACACTGTCTTCAAATTGTCTAGATATAAAAGCAAGTATGTATTTTACTGTGATCTCATGAAGTTTATAAATCTACTTAGGAGGAACTGACATCTCTCCAATATTCCCTGGTCTCCCTAACTATGAATATCTACTTTTCTATTTGTTCACATCAAATTTTTACAATGGATAATCAGTTTAAAGTTTGTCTCAGATCTAAACCTACATTTAGAGGTTTTAAGTATATGTCTAGGTTTGTGTGCAGTTATGGTTTTGATTGGGAGACATTCAAGATAACTCTGGCCTCATTAGTGTACCATGGTAATCCTCCTACCTGCTCCCTCACCAATGAAGCCTCCCTACTTTCAAGATTCTCCAAATAACCTACTAGGTACTCTAAGATCACCATTTCATGCTCTGTAATTCTGGAACCTCATTCTCTCTCTCTCTCATTCACTCACTCTCTCACACACACACACACACACACACACACACACACACACACACTAATGGCAACCTGGACTGTGGATTGTCAGACTCAGTTTGAATATACAGGAATCGTCCTTGAGCATGTGTGTTAGGAGCTGGTGCTGAGCTGGTATGACATTGAGGGGGAAGAAGACTGACATGTAAACTGAGTGAGGCAAGTTTGAGAAGTTGTAGCTTGGCTTCTGAAGTTCTGAGATTGTCAGCAGCCCTGCTCTTCACTTAACTTCCTGCGCGTCTCTCCCACCTTGCAGACTGCACTTCTTCTGGGCCTGCATGTCAGCAGAACATCCTGACTGATGTTTTCCTGCACTGAGGTTCTCAGGCAGTGCTCAGGAAAACTACCCTGACTAATGGTAACAGTGGAAGTTGACGCCAGTAGGGTGTGGAAGGGCGGGGGTGACAATTATGAGCTGAAGTGCAGGCATTGTTCTGATGCTGTGAAATGCTTTTAAGTAGAGTAGTGATCTTTCTTTGAAAGCTACCTTATCAATTCATTCAAAACAAAACAGCCATTATGTGGAAATTGTGACGCAGAAGGAAAGAACATACTGATCCTTTTGTTACAAACATCTGGGAGAGTAAATCAAGATGTAATCTGAGTTCCCTAAAAGAAATGAGAAGTATTTAGAATTAGTGGGTCTTCTGAAAATATTTCTGAATATTATAAAACTATTAAAATGATCTGAAAATACCTATTCATTCTTCTTACATATTCCCCCATTCCTTACACTAATAAATTCTCCTAGAAGTTAGCCTTAATCGTTGACACTGATAATTATTAAATAGTAGGGCAGAAATAAATGCCACCAAAAGTAACCATACATATGATTATTTTCTATTCTCTGTGTTGGGTGGTAACTAAAGATGCTCTGTGTAAATATTTTGCATAAACTCTCACATAGGTACAGAATAATATCCGAAGAATTTCAGGTTTTTGAATATGGACCATGTCTTGGCTAGTATAATTATCTGCTGGGAAGAGTTAAAATAATGTTGATTTGGAGCCAGACTTGGGTTTGAATTCCAGGCTAATCTGTTTTGGTTGTGACAGCAGGCAAGTTTATTAGCCTTTCATGGTAATAATGATAATAACACCTACCTTAAATAGTATAAGAATATTAAATAAGATAATATATATCCCAAATGAATACTTTAGGCCCAGTAAACAATAGGTTTTCAGATGAGCAATTGCTTATGAACTGCATCATACTCATCCTCAATCTCACTCCATCCCTTAGAGAAGTACTGGTCAGTGTAAGAAATCCATAAATATTAATACTTGAGGGAACAGAGAGATACTGGTGGGGCCTCTGACATAGTGAGGTTTAGCTACCCCCAAATCTGAAAACCACTGCTACCTTCCACGGCAACAAAAACTTAGGCCATGTCTTCAGTTCAGGTCTTACCAGGATGAAATATAGCCCACCAACTCCAAGCTGGGTGGATGTCGATGAAACAAATGCTGACAGTAGAATGAATTCCTATGTGGTGTTCTCTTTCCAAGGTCCCACAGAAACTGCCTGGATTTCCCATTGCTCACTTCACCCCCAGTCTCAAGCTCCTCAACGTGGCTCAGTTTGTCTGTTATGCGTTTGGTAGGAGAGGACTAATGACTATATATAGTCAAATACTGTAAGTGCGCTAACACTCATTGAAGAATTCACTGAAAATACACTCATTGTAAGCATTATATAAAGCTCTGTTCCCGTATTTTCTTCCGAGTTCATAAACTAACTCCATGATGTTGATACTATTATTATTCCTTATATTTTAGGTGAGAAAACTGGGACAACCTAAGACTAGTCTTTAAAATCACATGAAAAGCAAACAGTACACCCAAGCACTTCCTAATTCTAGTGCATGAAGTCATTCTACTGCCCCTCACCTTGCAGGAAGCCCTCGGCGCTAACCGAAGACAGACAGCCTCAACATACAAAACAGGCAGTCAGGCATAAGGCCTCCCTCTTAATGGTCCTTAAAATCTCCGAGGATGAACACTATACTGGCTCCTTCATGCTGTCCTCTGATGCCTTCTTTCTACTACTGAAAGGACTCTAAGTCTCAGAATCCTGGGTCTAGGTGTACTTGCAACTTTTATAACCAGTGAAAGCCATTTTACTTCCTTCGACCTCGGTTTCCTCAGCTGAAATGAGGCTGGACAGGGTGAAAACCCAGATACTTTTCAGTTCTAAACAGATTTTGATTCTGTAATGCCAAATAAACATCATTTCTACCTTTCCCCTATGCCTCATTTTGAGCCCTTTTGCTCATATTTAAGACTCTTTAAAATCTTCAAAAACTTTATATATGCTTATATATATATGTACGTACATATATGAAGTTTCACATGTGCTCAGGAGTAAATGCCAGTCAGCAATGCCACATAAACACTCAAGGAAAATGCAGTCAGTGTTTCACAGACCCAGCAAGGCCCTGCCTCCCAGAGGCACAGACAAATGCGCTATGAGAGTGAAAGTCTGAAACAGGGTGGTGGGAACAGTGTAGATGCTACTGAAGGCACAGCGAGGGGGAAATGTGTACATATAAAAGGCGTTTGAAATTCTATTTAATTTCTATCCTCATATTCAAAGTCTTTCAGGCTACTGTATAAATCCTTCTGGCCCCAGTAATTCCTATTATTTTTTAGAACTTTTTTGGTGGAAATGGATTTAATACCAGGATATAGTCAAATGTTGTAAGTGCCCTAACATTCATTGAAGAATTACTGCATTCCTGTCTCTGTGATGTCCACTGGCAAACAGTTTGATTTGAAACTCATGGAACAACGCATAAAGGCGATCATTAAGTATCCCCCGACACAGGAATGCGACCACTGAGACTAAGAAAGTTAAAGACTTAGCTATTAATTCCTTAACTAGTAAGTCACACAGTTAGAATTTGAAACTGGTTCTGCCTGGATCCAGAGACCAAGGTGTCTCTTTAGTAAAACAGTCACTATGATTTTGACATTAGGGAAAACAAGGTTATCAGAGATTTCTTTCTTACAGTAGTGTTGTATCCCCCCAACCCCGACTAACACTTCCTAGTTCTCAATCTGCAGGACCATATGTAATTTTAAAATATTTGATAACTAAAAGGGGAAATCGAAAAAATCACTTTAAAAGTAGCTGATATAATTTACCAAAGGAGGATTTAATGTGGAAAATATTAAAGAGTTAAACATTTGACAACAGTTGGTGGTCCTCTTGAATGGTGTGAGAAGGTCTTACTAGGTACCTGGCCCAATAAACCTGATTCCCCAGAGGCTCGCAAATGCAAGCATTTGTCTGTTAGTTTGTTTTAGCCCTAAGACATCTGAGTCTTCCCTTCCAAAGCTCCCAGACTTGGCTTCTGAGCAAAGACAATGGACTGATGACCAAGCTTTGGAAGCTACCGGAATACGGCACAACCAACAAGGAAGGAATGGAGACAGGAACTTCCTAAAGAGGCTCGTGTCCTCCAGTGACTCCTTTAAGATAAGAGGGATAAATGCTAATTATATGGAATTTGAGGCCATGGAAATTGGTTTTAGCAAGAAGAAAGAAAATAAATTTGATAAACATTTATTGCTTTCTTCTTGTATGCCAGGCATTGTGCAGACATATCTTTATGTAATCAGAACACCAACTTTTCAAGTGTCCTCATTTTATAAGTGAGGAAAACTATAAAGATGAGTGGTGCATTCACTTTCTCAAGGTCAAGTATAAATGTTAATTTTGGCTTGTCTGACTCAATGATCCTTTAGATCTTTGAAGATTAACTTTCCAATGACCCTTAGTTTTTTGTTTTTTGTTTTTCTTATTCTTACCTGTCCTCCTCCTCCTTCCTACCACTAAAAAATCTCTGGCTAACTTACCATCAGCATTTTAAAAATTTCATAATTTTGATTAGGAGAAGAGCATATAATGTTAATGAGGCCCATTTGGTTTTCACACTAGTAAATCACCTATGCCCCTACCCAGGGCCTCTCCCAACTTCGCCTCATTTGTTCTGACTTTTTATCTCAAAACGGAGCTTCTTAGAGTGAAGAATTCTGCCTGTACATAGAATATAAGCCGCATTGTCAAGTGCTGAGTCTCCTTCCCCATCATAATTAGAGGTGATTGCTGGAGGGTGATTAACAAGATAGGTGCCATACGATTTTCAGAACCATCTCCCAGTCCTGATTACTTCCTTAGAGCAACATTCTCTGACAGGTATATCCATCTTTCAACTTTAAACATTGCAATATCAAGTGACTTGAAAGCACCATATCCAGGAATGACTTCTGAAAGAGGGAGCACAAAAATTTAAATAATGATGGTTATTACCTGACCTCTAGAACAATACATGCCCCATGGTTTTGTCAGTGAAACTTGTGTTGGGGACTAGAAATGTTTCCCTGACAAAGTGACAGGCTTTCTTCCCGGTTACAGAGAGAAGGGCTGGGGATTGGTGGCATTGCTGCTACTCTACCCAAGGTCGACATTCTCAGGTGTAGCGCACATTCCCGAATCTGTCATTGTTTTAAAATACTAACCAGAAGGCATGACCATTTTCTCAGAGCTATGAATAATTCATTGAATATTTCAGGTAGTGAAGTCACTAAAAACAGCAGGAAAGCTGAATGCCCCGACCTTAAAGCAAAATCCACACTACTGCTGAACACTGTTATTTTTAAAACATGACACCAGGCAAACTAATTTCCTAAAGACTTTGCTTGGTTTATTCTAACTTACTGACTTCACAGCAAAATTCTGAGTGCCTTTTGAAAGACTGAACAAATGCTGAAGTCTTTCTTATAGTATTGCTCCAGTTCTTAAAATTTGATTACAGATGAGATTTTGCTTTCCTTTCACACTCTTACCCTGATGCCTCCACATGATTGACACTCCCGAATATTGAACCGGAGTATGAGAGGCTGGAAAATAGGTTGGAATAGCTGGGGAAGAAAATGTGATCTTGGGCAATAACCTTTTAAAAATTAATTTTTAATTTTTTAAAAATAGGACTGAGATATTGACATATAACATTATATAATTTTAAGGTAGACAATGCATTGGTGTGATATTTCTGTATTGCAATATTATGGCCACATAGCACTAGCTAACACCTCTATCATGTCACATTATTATCATTTCATTTTGGGGGTGAAAACAATTAAGATCTAGTCTCCCGGCAACTTTCAAGTTTATAATACAGTATTGTTGACCATAATCACTGTGCCGTGTTTTAGATCTCCACAACTTGCCTGTCTTTCAGTCTCAAGTAACCACCATTCAACTCTCTGTTTTTATGAGTTCAGCACTTTTTTTCCATTCTGAGGGTGGCTACTCTGTCCTGTTTGGGAGGCAACTCCTGAACTGATCATGATAGACTAGGTTTATAGCTTGCTAACCATACATCCTTGGGAAAAATCAATGTCTCTCTGCTCCTCTGTTTTCTCACCACATAAAGTAAGGATATTAACACCTGCCTATCAGAGTGTTGTATAGATCAGCTGAGAAAAGATAAATGAAAAACTTTCCAAACCATAAATCAGTGCAGCAATGTAAGTAAGACCGCCATTGAATCACATGAAGAAAGGAAGTGAAATCACAAAGGAAATTTGGACAATAAGCTCCACCCCTCCTATTCTGAGTGAAGGATACGTTTTCACATTGCATTTTCTTCACACCACGCATGAGTGACTTATGGTCAAAGACCCTGAGCATATGGAGAAAAAGGAGAACGTTCTCTCTAATAAATCTGTTCAGGATTTGTCCCCTCCGTGTAACCACCGGTAACAGTTGGGAGTATGTTTTCCCCCTTCCACTTTAATTGCGCACTCAAACCGCCCTTGTTATATCGTTTCACCGCTGGGTGACCCAGGTTCGTCATTTTTCCTGCCTGAAATGTGTCCTTCTTTTAGATGTGCAGAAATGAAATCTCCTTCTGGGTGGAGATGATGACAAACAGTGAATCATTAATGTCACCCTCCCCACCGCCACCTCAAGCTTGTTGTTTGAAGTGTTAGGCTTTTCGTCTTCAGTGAAAAGAGAATTATTCCATTGTCTATGACTCAACACCTTTTTTGGCTGTTATTAATATAAGTTTGAGAATCAAGCTGACAAGAAAATAGTGTTAAATAATTGATGTGGAGCTTGAAAATGCTGCATAATTTGATTGTTCTGCTGTTTTCAGTAGAACACAAAGCCAAAAACAATCGCTTTGAATCTGTTGAATATACACATTTTTTGGTCAAATTTTTGAGATGCTTCCAAATTTTACATTTCTGATATTGCCATAATGTACAGGTACCATGGCTGAAAATAACCACTAGTTTATTTGGCTAAAAAATTTGTGTTGGCTCTTAATTAAACATTTTTAATTATAGATGCTAATTCATATTATTAATAAAGATGACATGGTATCTTAACGTACTTTACATAATCACAATGATGACTATATACCAAAACTTACTTTCATTTTCCAACAGTGTTGGTGAGGAATTAGCATCCATGATGTTTAAAATTTCTGCTTTCTTACCCTTAAAAATAGTTAAATATTTTGAGTTAACATGTAAAAATTTGTATTATAAATTTAAATAGTTGTAAAATTTTTAATTTACATAAATACTGACATTTTTAATAAAACTGTTTATCTACTAGAATCTAAACACTTGAGCAATTTGACACCCACATTTATTTATTTAAACAAATATCCAGCTTTGGCTGGTATGGCTCAGTGGATTGAGTGCTGACTTGTGAACCAAAGCATCGCTAGTTCAGTTCCCAGTCAGGGTAGATGCCTGGATTGTGAGCCAGTTCCCCAGTAGGGGGCACGTGAGAGGCAACCACACATTGATGTTTCTCTCCCCTTCTTTCGCTTTCCCTACCCCCTCTCTAAAAATGAATAAATAAAGTCTTTTTAAAACACAAATATCCAAACTCTCGTTTTTCAAATACTTTACATAATTCTTAATCTATTGAATTTACATTTATATTCCGTGTGATTGGAAAGATGAGGTTTCAGAATAGATGCCTCCCACTAAGAGTCTGAAGGTTCCAGCTGTGCTGTGTTCATTACAGTCATGCATACAGGGTGGGCAAAAGTAGGTTTACAGTTGTGAGTACACAAAACACACGGTTTATTCTTGCATTACTATTTGTTAATTATCATATTATTTTCCATATGAACAACTGTAAGCCTACTTCCCCCCACTCTGTACATTGAACACAAACCACTTCTGGGATTTAAAATGAATCTTCATTTAATTGAAAGATATATTTTTAAATTTGCCATGATACCATGCTAAACTGCAATAGGTTATGATTAAGGACATACCCACCAATAAGTGAAATGTCATAGAAATGACAAATGTTTAGAGTTGGCATCTTTCTCTCAGCTGCTTTGAAAAGGCGAAACAATGTCTTTTTCTCCCACATAAAACCATATGTCTTTCCCCATGGTATCAGAGCTGTTATATTCAAATTGTACTTTTGTTTATTCATTCCATCCTGGATACAAATACCTAGAGAAGAACTATAAGAAAATGTTTAAATGATTGATACTGCATTTGCTATCCAAAGCACAAATCACATTATCTCCAACAGTACCCAAATCTCTTTTCCATCACAGATACAGATAATAAATTAAAATGTCAGAAATACTCTCTGACTCCAACATTTGTTTTGAAGATTAAAGATACGACCTGGCTCTACTGTTCATGAAAGTCATGTGAATCCTGTTCTCTTGGAACTGTAGCAATATGCATTCACAGAAAGGGGGTGTGGAATCAGTTTTGGGATCCTCATCTTGAGCATGTAATTTTCTAGGATGTTCACATTAGTGTCTTGAATGCAGCAGGATCATTTTTCTGTAATATGGGAAGCAGGATCTTGTCCTGTGTGAACAAGAGGATCTGGACTCAGAATCTGTCTCTGCTACTTGCTATGTGGACTTAGGGAAATTCATAACCTCAGTTTCCTCACCTATATAATGGGAATGATAATTGTGCCTGTAATATAGCTGTTGCAAGCACTAAATGTAGTTATGCATGTAAATATTCTTATCATTATACCTGATATATAGTATAATAAGGACTCAAAAATTAGTTTGTATTACAGTTATTACCTACAAGAAGGCTGGCTAGAGTGAGAAAGATTTGGAAATGTTTTCCCGAGAGGTTATAGCCAAATAAGTTTGCAAAATACACGTGAGCATTCACAATGCTCTGAAAAGTGCTGCGCTACAGGTGCTCTCAGTCTTAAACTTGATTTACCTCAGCACTTTTCAAGGTTGTTTACAGAGGACAGTGCCTCTCACACAATACCCTAAAACTTTGATGTGGACATCCCGCAGAGATCAGAAGAATGAAACGTGCCCCAATTCCATGCCCTTTCTTGGTGGTAATTTATATCTGAGAAATGTGTTGGTTTTGTTGATGATGTTGGATTCTAAAATAAGACAATATATGGTTTTGTTATAATAAAGGAATCCATGGTTATTACTGGTTTTGGAAAATTGAAAATATAAGATAACAATGAATTGTAGTTAGATTTGTCTTCCTCAAAAAAAAAAGCGGTTAACATGAAATGGGTTACTTTCCATTTTTTCTACCACTTAACTTTTTATTATTATGTTTCACTTATGCCCATTCTGCATATAAAATTTTCTATATACCTTTCTCACATAACATTTTAACAAGTTATTATAAACTTTTTTAGTTATTGTTTGTAACATATTATACAGGGTGATGACAAAGTAGTTTATAGTTGTAGTATGTGAGTTTATTCTTGTATTATTAATTAATTATTGCATTATTTTCCATATGAACAACTGTAAACCTACCTTTTGCACTCCCCTGTATTGTTTTCAATGGAACTATACACAAAATAAACTAAAATGGATTAAAGACATGAACACAAGACCTAAAACCTTAGAACTCCAGGAAGAAAACATAGGGGTAAGTTCTTTGATAATGGTCTTGGCAATGATTTTTTTAGATTTGACAACAGAAGTTAAGGCAACGGAAGCTAAAATAAACAAAATGTTAAGGCAACCTAGGGGATGAAAAAAAATGTAAATCATATATCTGTGAAAAAGGTTAATATGCATAAAAATATTTTTTCAAAATCTAAACAACTCAATATAAAAGAATCCAATGAAAAAATGGAAAGAGGAACAGAATAGACATTTTTCCAGAGCCGACATGTGGATGAGCAACAGGAATGTGGAAAGGTGCTCAGGATGGCTGAGATCAGGAAAATGGGAGTGAAAACAACCACCACAAGGAGCCAGCACTTCACAGCTGTTGGAATGAGTGGGTGTTACCAAAGAGAGGGAAAATTACACGTGTCAGTGAGCATGTGCAGAAAAGAGAACTCTCATGCATTGTTGGTGGGAATGTACATTGGGGCAGCCACTCTGGAAAACAGTGTGGAGGTTCCTCAGAAAGTTAAAAATAGAACAATCAGCCCTGGCTGGTGTAGCTCAGTGGATTGAGTGCGAGCCTATGAACCAAAGGGTCGCTGGTTTGATTCCCAGTCAGGGCACATGCCTGGGCTGCAGCCCAGGTCCCCAGTGGGGAACGTGCAAGAGGCAACCACGCATTAATATTTCTCTCCCTCTCTTTCTTCCTCCTCCCCCCCAAAAAAATAAATAAATAAAATCTTTAAAAAAATAGAACAATCACACAATCCAATAATTCCACTTCAGTATTTATCTGCAGGAAATGAAATCACTGCCTTGAAATAATATCAGCACCCCTGTGTTATTGACAGTAGCATTATTTACAATAGCCAAGACATGGAAGCAACCTAGATGTTCATGAGCAGATGAATGGATAAAGAAAATGTGAATACACACAAAATAGAATATTATTCAACTACAAAAAGGTAATCTTGTCATCTGCAACAGTATGAACAAAATTTGAGGCTGTTACACTAAGTGAAGTAAGCCAGACAGCGAAAGACAAGTACTGTATGAACTCAACTACATGTTGAATTTTGAAAAACCAGCAAATAAGCAAATCAAAAAATGAACAAAGAAAAAAATAACCCAAACCCTGAACTCACAGATACAGAGAAGAGATTGGTGGCTGCCTGTAGGAGACCGTTCTACGTGGCGTGAGCCCAGCTCCCACTGGGAGGTGCACAGGACTCACACCTTCCCATGGGGAATCAGGCCTGCAATGTGTCCAGGCTGCTTTGAGTCTTGCTCTTGCTAACAAACTCCCTTACCCTGAATTGAGGATACTTACTACAAAGCAACTTCCTCAAATCCATGCTAAACCTCCCAAGGATGAGTGTAACGGGTTCAACCACTTTTGCCTTTTCATTTGCAAATATCCCTCTTCTGTGATGTGATTAGCAGCATTGGCTCCTTTGTTTTCTGTAAAAGGTAACCACCTAAAGCGAACCTGTGCATAGTAAATGAGGACCATTGTGTAATGGGCGGAGAAACCCAATAAAGGCCTGTCATAGCAGAGACTGCAGCTTTTGCTCCCCTTGAGAGAAAAGCCATGCTGTCCCCTTTCCTCCACGGGACTCAGTAGTCTGTGTGAATGTCTCATTTCATCCATAATGACTTGGACACTGCGGTAGGGTGTATGCATCAGCTGCTAGAGGCAGGGGTTGCAGGGGATGAAACGGGTCAGTGTATTCAAAAGAGACAAACTTCCAGTTATACGATACATTAGTCCTGGGATGTTACATTCAGCACAGTGCTACAGTCAACAATACTCTATTGCATACTTGAATGTTGATGACGTCTCAAACTTCTCATCACAAGAAAAAATTTGTAACTATGTATGGTGAAGAATGTTAACTTATTTGGGTAATAATTTTGCTATATACACATACATCAAATCAGTATGTCATACATCAAAAATTAATACAATTATATCTTAATAAAAAATTTGAGGCTTTCGAGTCTGAAGGTTGTAGGTTAGAAACCCAGTTTCATTACTTACTGCTGTTCCCTGTTTGTAAGAAAAGGGATAACAATGGTGCCTATGTCCTAAGATTGTGAATATTAAATATGCGAGTTCATACTAAGTACACCCCAGAGTTTGTAGCAAGTAATAAGTACTCAATACTGTGTAAACATACACATGTAACACTAAAAAAATCCCACAGACATTAAGAATGTATTGTATTTTAAAGACCTAGTATCATTTGCCAGTAAAATAGTGACATCCTAATCCTCTTGAATCCTTAATTCTTTGAAACCTTTTCTGTCTTTCTTGTGTGTATGTTTGTCTTTTAAGGCTCTCGGCCTCTTCTGCCTTTTTTTGTATTTAATCTATCAGCCCAATACCAACTATTTCAGTGAGGTTTTTAAAATATATTAATGAATGATACCTACCTTTTAAAACATAATTAGTTACTTAATCCCCTCTGAATCCAAGGCTATTCCTCATTTCACTCTTCTGATGCTTTTCTCTCCAACATTGTCAGAGGTTTGTCTGTATATTAGTGTTTCCCAAAACTAGGTCTTGACTAAAACAGCCAGTTTTTCTTCTTTTGCTTTCCTAATTTATTGGTTCTATATTTATTTTCTTTCTCTTCTTTCGATTTTTATTCTATGGAAGGCACACTGCCGGCTGAGGAGGCATGGTGCTGGGGGAGGAGGCTGGAGAGGAACACGGGTCCTTGTCTGCCACAGGCGTTTGCACGAGCTGGGCTCTGCTTCCATCCCTAGTGGGGCCACCGGGCCTCGGGGTGGAGAGGGGGTCTGAGGGCAGGCGCAGGGCATCCTCTTGCCTATTACACACAGTCTCTTATCAGACAGATCTAGCATTTTAATGTGAGGTTTGAAATCAGACACCTAGATTTAACTCCAGGCTCCACCACTTACTATCTATGTGATAAATTCCTTAACTATTCTAACCCTCCTAATAATAGCATTTTTCTCCTAAGGTTTTTGTAAGGATTAAATGAGATAATGTGGGGCTGTATCTTATCTCACTGGAATACCCTATTAATAGGAACTGATGCATGTGTGTTTGTGCATGTGTGTGTGTGTTTGTTTGAATAAAATACTTCTCGAATTAATAATTCAACAACATTTCTTGAGTGAGCCTTGGGAATTTTCTCCCAGCCTTAAAACTCTCCATGTTACTGCGACCCAATCTTGTGAAGAGATTGAAGAGCTCACTGAACCTCTGCAGCTATTGCGTGATAAAAATGATTGAAGCCACTTGCCAACATAAAAGTGCCTTGTGCACAGTTATTAATAATACTGAACAGTGCCCATTATAGAAAACCTGCAGCTTTTATGCTTCCATAATTTTAGGCATGCTATCATCCTCTCAAGAAAGAAGAATCGGCCCCAACACAAATCTTACCAGCTCTCTACTTTCCAATAAAGAGAACCTTGCAAATGACAAAAACAATGGCAGGTCCTGTTCACTAGCCCCACTCTGAGGTGGGGAAGGGATGTGGATGAAGAACGTTCACCCTGCCCTACACAAATCACCACATGCTTCCCGTCCAAGCTGATGGCAAGATCTCCCATTAACGGGGATGGGAAGGGAAGTGCTCCCTGGCTGACAAAAAGCCACTTCTGAAGAGGCTCTCCGTTATGATAAAAGTAGCATGAAAAAAATATTTAGAGAACAGTAACCAAAATGGACTCCCAAAAGCAAACTGCACATTCTGGTCTGCGGCATGTGCCGCCCGTAACTTCTTTCGGAGAGGATGCTTGGAGGAAGTCTTTGACATTCCAGCAGCTTCTTCCTCTCCTTTGATGAGACTTTTTATAACAATTTCACTTCCTGTTCAGGGGTCAAGAAATTACTGTTTATTATTCTGGATTGCTGTGCATAAAAATTTTAAATTAAAATGTAATTGGTGCAGCTCATAGCACATGTACAACATTTAAATTACATATAAAAGATACATCAGCCACTATAAACCGCCTTCAATGACGACATAAAAATTACTGAGATAAACGTTTAATTGTAACCAAGGCACTGAAAGAGTGCCCTGAGTGAAAATTACATATAATATTAAGTAAAAACACTTGAATACAAGGATCCATAAAGTAAAATAAAATGTGTGGGGAGGGACGGGTCAGGAGTTGCTGCTGGCCGCTCCTTTGGTGTCGGCCACGGGTCCGAGTGTGCCACGTGGATGTGTAAGGCTCTAAGTCAGTCGCTCCAGAGAGGAGAGCTTCGTGGGCCACCCCCCCTGCGGTGTCCAGCTGGTGACAGTTCCGTCTGCTCTCACCCCCCTCTACCTGTGAGCGCCAGAAAGCTGCCCAGACTTGTCACGCCCTCTCTGGATTCTCTTTCCCTCCAGCTAAACACTAGGGGAAAAAAAGACTGGAGTTTGATTTTGAAGATGGCGGTGGGGAAGGAAAAACAACTACATTTTAAGAAGAGTAGCTTCTACTTTTTCTGAGTGACTAAGTGGTATTGGGGCAAAACTCTCTTTTACAAGACATCAGTTGAATTTTTTTGAAACGGAACGCAAGCTCCAGTGTCACCCTTCCTGAGGCATTAGGGCTTGATCCCACAATGTTAGATTTTTCATTCTTTAGAAAGTATCAGTCATTTATAAAATAGTGAGAAAAGAGGTGGGAAACTATGTTTTCCTGTGATGTGCCTTTTCCCACGGCCACATTCCACTTGAGCTGTTAGCTTGTTAAATAAGTGATGCCTAACACATATAGAACTTTCTTCAAGACCGACTTCTGTGCCTTCTTACATGTTTCCTGAGGGTTTTTCTGAACTCAGTATTCAAGGAACAGTCAAAACAGTCTCCAGGACTTAACAGTGTAACTATGTTCCAGTCTACTTTTCTTATCCACTGATAACATGTTTCTTTTTCTCTTGCCCAGCAGAGATGGGAGATTATTATAAGTATATGATGCTATAAACGTTGTGCCTGGAAGATAAAGAGCAGGAAATCCCTTTGGACAAATACCTCGGAGAGAAAAGGCCACAGTGAAAAGTTGGGTTAGGTCAATTTCCGGGTGAAATTCCCTCCTCCCATTCTCATGCAGAATAGGAGAGATTTTCTTAGTTTCAGAAAGAAATGAAATCGGGAAGGAATTGTGAAATGCTTCAAAGAAAAGGAAAGGCATTTCCTCTCCTTGTTATAGCTTCTTCCAGGATCTTTATTAGAAGATAAATTGGGAACCTGTGTGTTTTTGCTCTCCCGGTGCTAGGGAACTGCAATATCCATGAAATCTCTTCTGATTTTTTCAGCCACAGTTGCCTTTATTTAACTTACTCAAGGACTGTAAAAGGTACTGGTAATAGCACCCACGTGCAAATTTCGCTTATAGACCTGCCAGATGAAACCAGGAAAGGGATCCGGGATTTAGCAGTCAAAATAAAAACCACAGGCAACGTAGAGAACTCATGCCCCCTATTGTTAAAAGCGTATAAATCTGGAAATACATTCAACTAGACACCTCATCAGGTACTTCTCTTCTTGCTTCTGACTGGGGCAGTTGCTTATGCACAGATCTTCTTGTTGTTATTTTCAGCAACATACCAGGTGGCCTCGGTTAATCACGTCCCTCCAGTATATTGCAGCAAGTGGATATTGTCCTGTCAGGCAAGAGGAGCGGACTGCCGAGGAGGGCCCGGCATCGACAAAGCTGCTGCGGAGAGCCCCGCTAATTGCCCTGTGGTCCAAACTCAGCATCAGTGGGATTTCCTGACAGCAGTCCAGATGGCTCCAGCCTGCACTGCAGGCATGCCAACCTGCAAAGAGGGCATTGCCACCTGCTCGAGGAAGAGGGCAGAGCCCATTAATTCTGATTTACAAAGATGACACTCATTCACGCCGTTGGCCGCGAGGGACGCCCCACAGACCGTTTCTAGAAACAGGCCCACTAAGGCCTCTTCATTCATTCAGTGCCCTGTCCTCTGGCCTTGCTCGTAACAAAAAGTTAGCTGCAGCCTTTAAACTCTGTTCGTTCTCTAGTTTTATTGCTGGCAGAAAACCGGGTGGTTTATCAACATTATCTCTTATTGGCAGGTCCCAGACAGTAAAATGGTAGTTGTTGGGGCCATTAGAAGATGCTTCCGCACTTTGCCTGATGCAGAATTTATAGAGTCTCACTGTGTGAGGTCGTGGAAGGTACAGATTGTCTCATTATGTGAAACGACAACCTAGCACCTCAGCGACAGGGCAGTTCCAAGTATTCACAGCCTCGGATACACCTGGGTTTCCAAGACTCGTTAAACCCAGATAATGATGATGTTGATAAACTTTTAAGCTTTTTACAGGATGAATCTTTTTCTTTGTTCTAACCTTCGAAGGAAAAGATGCTTTCTTTGTCCCAGAAAGCTCCTGCAAGTCCTCTTGCAAGGAAATCTCTGTTCCTATCTAGGTGAAGACGATAACTTTGCTCCTTGTACTTGCTGTATTTCCACACTGCATTCATGTATGTGTGTCTCTCGCTGGGTTCTTCAGCTTCAGGGGCTGACACGGGGATTCTGTGCACATGGCTCCTTGCAGGAGAGCTCTCAGGAGAGGCGGGGTGGGGGAGCAGGGGCAAAGAACGGAGCAGAGCGAGGCGTTGGTCTCAGCCTTATTCCCAGGGGCTCTGAGTTGAACCACAGAGGTGGTCTTACCTTTCACCCATCTATCAGTCAGTCCTGGTCCTCCGTGTGGAGGATGGATGGTCAGGGCTTGCTGTAATCCTCAGCCAGGAGGATGGCTTGCTTGATCTCAGAGTGTGGTTCTCTCAGGGTGACCCATGGATCGGATGGGTGTAGGAAAGAGCTCCAGCAGAGGAGCCCCAAGAATTTGTTAGAACTGCCCATACTCAGCGGTCTTCCCAGACCTACTGAATCAGAAACTCAGAAAATCGGGTCCAGAAACCTGAGGTTCGACATGCCCTCCAGGTGGTTGGACTCACAGCAATCTTTGAGAATTAGAGACATGCCCTAGTCTCGGTTATGTCTCTGGAGAGGGGGATGAGCGCTGGGTAGCCCGTCACTCACAGCAGATGACGACCGGGTGCTCCAGCCTGGTAAAGGGGAGCGATGGTTTCCTCCCAGTCTCAGGGGAGCTTTGTGCAAAGAAAGACAAATGGAAGCTCACGTCTGAGGAGATGTTAGTTGGGTTAAGAAGGTGGATTTCTTCTTTCAAGGACTTCAGGGCGGGAATCATATGTGAAGTTTTGAAAGTCAAAGAAGGTTAGTGTTTATTGGACAAACTGACAGAAGAGTAATGTGACCGGCAGTGAGAGCAACATGAGAGCAAGGTGAGGGCTGAAGGGTAGGCTGGGTCAGAAGGGCACGTACAATGTCTAAAAATAACCACAGTTAGTATTTACAGAGCATTTGCTATGTGCCACTTTCCTAAGGAGTTCTCACACATTATCTTACTTAGTTCTCATCGAATCCCAAGGTGTGGAAAGACTAGGTTAGGAAATTGCACCTTAGTAAGTAGCTCCAAGAGCACAGTGGTGAATAATGGAGGTGAGTAGTGACCGAAGGCTCTGCCTGGTGGGAGGAGTATTGTGCAGCTCACCATGGCTACAGGGCGACTCACTCACACCAGAGGAGGTTCACTGCTTCCCCTGAAAAAACGTGCACGTAAAGCCTGGCCTCCTCTGCCTAGGCCTCTGGGAAAAGCGATCTGAGCCTGCCTGGTTCCACATCCCGGCTCCTGAGGGTCTTCTTGCTCTAATGTGTCTCCGGAAGCAGTCATTAAGTCCTGGTTAAACTGAGCAGGAGAGGAAGGGAAATATTTTATTTTTTTTAATTAACTGGATTATTCATGAGCATGAGCTATTTTTGCTGTAAGGACTCATTGTTTTAAAGAATTGCAAAGAGTAAGAGATTTTGAACAAAGACGCTCTTTCATCGAGAAGGTGATGGATGTTGGTAACATATCCTACAGAAGAGAAGCGCTTTAACTCAGAAAACTTAGACAAGGAATGGGGGACGTCTATCTTCCAAAAAAAATTAGGTCCACATATCTTGGGTCAGAACAGGTATATACTTTGTGTGCTTCTGTATTACGGACATTGTCATTTTTGCTTTTATAACAATATTGGGCACAGAAACCCTGAGTCCTGAGTCCATCCTCATTACTAAAGGCCTGTATACTAGTTGAAAAGGACTTTATGCAAATCATTCTGACAAAAGGGACCATCCCTTAAAAAGCCCTCCAACCCTTAAATCACTTTTCAAATGCAGGTAAGGGAGAAACTCGGTTCATCCCATCACAGGACCCAGAAAGATTTAGGGACAAAGTGGTGCAATCTGAGATTCTGGGAAGAAAAGCCTTACACAGGGTAGCTACCCTGCATTAGGTCAAGGTCTTTACCACCCACTAACAAGGCTGACTGTGCACTTACTCTGTGCATTGAGGTGCCACATCTCGAGCTGTGAGAAATGAAAGATCGTGAGTTTGTTCATAAAAAGCTCAAGGTCTTACTGGAGCCATGACATACTTGCTGGAAAAAAATAGCTCCAAACTGCCAACAGAGAAGCAGAGCTCATGCCCAGCATTTCAGAGACAGACGAGGGCTCTTGGAAGCGGCTGGTCTTGGAACCTCGAGGGAATAGTAGGAATCCAATTGGGCTTTTGAAGAAAGGGGTAGCTTCCATTATGTTGCAGTAGAAAGAGTATTCCATTGTGCAGAATTGCTTAATTTGTTTTCTAATGACATCCACAATAAAAATGCCTCAGCATTCGTAAATTAAGAAGAGAAAGAACAACGACATCTAAAAGGTGCAGTGAATGAGGCCATTCACGAAACGCAGTTTAAGGTAATACAATCTTTTTTGCAGCTCACTGGCAGTAAGCCCTAGGAACCACAAAACCATTTTTTTTCTATTTTATTCTATTCTACTTCTGGTAATATATACAGAAATAATATGAAATCTGAAAATCTGTACTTTTTTATTATAGTATTGTTTATAATAGTGATAAATTAGAGATCACTTGACAATTGGGAGTGTTTAAGTAAATTTTGGCATGAACAATTCAGGAACCAGAATGCTATTTTTATAATACTACTTATAAATAAATGTTAAAAATAAACATGGAAAAATGTTTATGTTGTAATTGACATCAGTATACATATTTATACATAACTGTACATCTATACACATATGCATACTAGTATACATATGTGTATATATACATATATATGCCCAGCTTTATTGTGATATAATTGACATATAATATTGTGTAAGTTTAGGTGTACAAATGGTGATTTGATACATTAATACATTTATATATTTATTATCACATCTGCCAAAGAACATAAACATGAACACTAAAATACCATATATAGGGGAAAATAGACACCCCAAAATATCAACAAACAAACCAAAAACAAGGGAAGGATTTAGCCCCATTACCTGAATAAAGTTACAAAACAGAGACCCAATCTGGGTCCCAAAGGGGATGCAGAATGTGGGCTGGGATGGAGGAAAAGACGGTGAGAGTGCATGCTGTCCACAAATAGACTACCACGAGGTGAGCTTTTCTCAAGAAGCTAAACCATGTATATTCCAGTCCCAAATTTTAGCCTAAGTCACTTTTCTCCATTGAATTCACAATCAATAGGAAAGGCTTCCATTGAGTATAATGAACAGTACCAAGCAAGACATTTTTTGGCCTCTGACTGTTGGGCTAACTTTTCTCCAATGAGCCATTTGATTTCAAAGCATTTGTGGTTTTCCCAGTTGGAACTCAGGCCGTCTAGGGTTGGTGTCCTACCTTTTGAACTTCGTTTGTGCTGCCTCTTCTCTCATCCCTATACAGCTGGCGTTTTGCTTGGTCTTGTTTGAATGGTAGTCTGCTCCAGTTCCTGGGCTACACACAAAAGTTGAAAGAGTGTGTCAGAGCTTCAGCCTGTCTGTCTGTTGCGATGGGTGTTAGATTTCACCGCCGGTGTGGCCCAGTGTCTGATTTTTCCAGACTGAGATCCTGCAGCTTTCAAACGCCATCACTATTTTCCCTGCCACTGTGTTTGACCATAGCACACGGAGGGACCTCCTGCCTTAATCTCACTTTTGATCCTTCAAAACACAGCTTCTTTCAAAGCCTTTTCATTCTATTTTCCAAATATATATATTAGCGAGAATGAATTTGTAGCACTCTAATTACTATTTAAAGAAATAGAGATTTTTTAACGTTTTTTCTTTTCTTCATGTACTTTTATTTATTAATTTTCAGAGAGAGAGGAACGGAGAAAGAGAGGGAGAGAAGCATTGATCTGTGAGAGATACATCAATTGGTTGCCTCCCACAGGCCCCCAACTGGGAACCCAGCCTTCAACACAGGCACATGACCTGACTGGGATTTGAACCGCCTACCTTCCAGTTCACAGGCCAGTGCTCAATCCACTGATCCACACCAGCTAGGGTGAGATATTAATAAATATTTTAAATTGTGCATGCAAGGGTAATTGTTTTTATTTTGTTCTGAGAAAGATTTTTTTTACTGATTACAAATCATTCATGTTCTGGTTTCTCAGCTTAGTCCAGGGTTGATGGTACAACCTCACTCCTTCAGAAATTTTCCCAGTTGCCTTTCCTTTTGGGTGGGAATCTCTGTTCTGTACTCCCAGGCATCCTCACACATATGAGGCATATGAATGAATAGCAGACAACACAGCCATAGTGATAACAATAGATCTGCTGTGGGGGAAGGGGAGGACCTATGAAACAAAATAACTATCATTATTTTTCCTGTACTATCACTGCCAGTAATTTATTGTGTTAAAAAAGACAATTATCATTCACTTTCATTTAAATGTAAGGGTTTTTTAATCATTTCCAGACTCTTGAGAAACTTCTTTATTATAGCAAATTGGGAAGAGGCACGTGGCAAGGATTTATGAGTATAAGGCTCAGCCTCCGGAGAATGAATATGTACCTTGAATACGTCATGAGGCCATGAAAGCTACCCGGAGGAAGGAAAATCAGGAGGTGGAGAAGTGAGCCATCCCTCAATACCAGCACCTGCCTTATATATGGTGGGCTTTCAGGTAAGGTGTATCACTTACAACTCCGTTAGTCCTACAAGTTAAGTAGCACCGCCACCTCGGAGAAAAAAAATCAAGGATCAGAGACATGAGCAATTTTTCAAGGTCATGTTTCCAGTGAATAGCTGAGCTAGGACATATTTTTATCCTACAAATCTGTGTTTTTTTTGCAATGCCCCACATTTAAGCACTTCAGACTTTTTCCAGGACCAGCACCAGAGTACCCGCTCCCTGTGCTTGTGCTATTCCCCTGAGGCTATCTGTACTGTCAGTGGCAGGACAATTTCGGTCACACAAGTAATAGGACGCCCTTGGTGAGTTGTCGAGATTTCCAGAAAATGTTAAGAGAAAACTGGCTATGCAATTTTACTGGTGAATAATGCAAATTATTTTCAGGTTAAATAAAAATGGATAAATTAATGATGCATGTAATGCAATTAAATGTCCATAGTTTTAGAAGACAAAACAAACTCAAGGACATGTTGGGATTTTAGAAGCTCATGTCAGGCTAGGTGGTGAAAGCTTTGCTGAGAGCCCCTCCCCACCATCAGGGTTATTAAAGTTAAAAATTTTAAGAAATTGATGATTTATTAAAAAGTCTTTCTGTTATTGCAGAATAGATTCAATTTCTTTTTGCCAATCATTCTATCATTTCCCTGTAAGCAGAGACTAAGGGAGAGGTGAGGACCTACATGTTCCCTTGTGTACAGAAGCATCCAAATAAAAAGACAGTCTTCCATATTCTGTGCTTCTCATCACTGCCCCTCCCATTATTCTATAATACACTCGGATGCCAATGTTTAACACAGAAGTGAGCATCATTGCCTGCTAAAATACTTGGTTTGCTGTTAGTCACAAAGCAAGGACACGGTCTAACAGAGGACCCCTGGCAGACTATCCCTTGAATGGGAGACTGTTTAAAGAGTACATCATGTGTAAGAGCAACAGATCTTCGGGGGCGGGGAATGGATAAAGGATGGCCTAGAGTTTAGAGCTTAGCAAAAAAAAAAAAGAGAGACAGAACTTTGATTTTATTATACTTCTGAAATTTAGCGTGCCTCTGTAAGAGGACTGGAGTACATTCAAAAGAGGCGGAGAGGGTTTGAAATTGACATCCAACATTCTAAGCTGATGTCGATTTGTTGTTGATCAAAGTCAACTCCTCAGTCTGGTACATAAGACCCTTTGCCTCATTTTCTCTGTGTTATATTATCAGCGGTAATTCTTGTTACTCTCAGTAATTTTCATTCTGAGGCTGCTGCCTGGTCTCTCAGGACATTAATATTTATGTATTGTTGGTACCCATACCATTGCTACTGGCATGAATTAGCAACTTAAGCTCATCAAAAATAGATCCTTTCTTCCTGTGGTGAGTATTATTGCCTTTGTGCTCAAAATTATAAATGGCAACTTTAGTATACATGCTAAAATATTTCAGATACCAATTTCTGACAATATCCTCATGCAAAAGGGAAGCTAGTCTCTCACTCGACTATGGTAAAAAAGAAATCCAAACCTCCAAAGTAGCAGAAGCATGTGTTCTGTTCTGTTCATTTGTTTTTTTACTTACCTTCTATTTTATTTTAGAAAATCATGGACTTAAAAAATTAAATTGCTCTAAATGGCTGAAAGTAAAAAAGTACCTGTCTAATTAGTCTCGTTTTTTTATACCTGAGTCCTACTGGCCAGCAGCAAAAATGTTCAGTTCTGTTAGCTACTTTCTATTTACATTGATATTTCTAAAACTCTATTTACATTGCTATTTGTGGAATTGGCCATTCAAATATTATTTATTGATGTATTACTATGATGGGTTAGAATTTAGCCTGAAGACATTCCCCTCCCCACTGTCTCTGCTCTACATGGCAAATATAGTTATTTCGTACACTCTGGTTAAATTGATACTCAGTGTTTAGGGCCATAACTGACCTCACTGGAATATATTCTCAAACAGTCAGCTCCAATTAGTAAAATACTGTTATGTTTGGGCTATTGTAAGCAATTTTGTTTTCTTTTCTATGTATTTATTACAAATTCTTCCAGAATGCTTCCGTTTTCTTACAGATCAAACATGTCATATGATGCATCCATGCATTTTATTTCTCCTAGAGAATTTCCTTTCAAAGCCCACTCTGTTCCTTTTCTGATCGAGACTAGCCATTCTCTAAGCTTCCAAGCACGTCTTGTCCCAGAACTGTCCTGCATCGTCTAGTGCCAATCCCGTTTCCTGCATCCTGTCTCATGCTTGGTTTTATTTCTACAGACTAGTCAAGTATTCCTCCAAAAGTTTTCTAGGAAGAAAAGTAGTCAGAAGGTAAATTGACTCTTTCTGTCTTTCTATTTATTTTAGCCTTAAATTGGAATAGTTTGTCTGGGTATAGATTTCTAGGATGGAAATTATTTTTCTTCAGAATTTTGGGTGCATTGTCTTTTAGTTTTCCATACTATTGCCAAGAAGTCTGAAAACATTTTATTGCTGATCTTTTATAATTTGCCTTTTGTGTTGTTTTGTTTGTTTGTTTTATTGATGACGGCTTTACACGTTTGGACTTAGCTCCTTCTGTTTTGAAATGTCATATTAACATGCCTTGGGGCGAAGGTTCCTTTTCTGTTCAGTGCAGTAGGCAGGTCATGGGTCTTTTCAATCATGAAATAGGCAGTCATTTCTTTAATTCCTCCTCTATCTTTACCCTGTTCTGCCTTTCTAATAATTATACTATACTTTTTTCATCATCTGGATTGTTTTTATCGGTTTTGCCTCTATCTTTCATCTTTGACTTCTTGCTAATGCTTCTAGAATTGCCCCAGTTTTACTTTGACAATTTCTATTATTTTTAAAGTTCAAAGTTCAATAAACCAATAGCTCCTATTTTCTCTGATGCTCTTATAAAGATCATATATTTTTGTTTCATGGATGCAATATCCTCTCTTATTCCTTTGAGTGTACTAGAGATCATTTTTCTGGCCATCCTCATCTTTACTATCTTCTGCTCTCTTCAAGGTTTATGTTTCTTCTGAGTTCTTTTTTGATTTTTTGATTTATCTGTTTAGCCTCTGTTGACCAAGTCAGAAGCTCTCTTATACATCATGTGACTATAGTTGTTCTTGGATGCTCACTTGTATTTTGAAAGTGAGATACTCAATAGGTAATTTTAAAATTCTGCATGCCTAGAATGAATTTATCTCTTGATGTAATTCATCATAAAGCAATTGGGCTTTAAAAGAAAATATCAGTTTCTGTTGGTCTTTTTGTGCTGGGCTACTCACCTCTACCAGAGAGTGTTCTGATGTGCTGCATGAAGGGTACACTTGGTTGATAATAGTCTACGAAGAAAGAAGGGAAGATCAGGCTTTTACTCGGTGCCATCTCAGCCTTGCATCTCACCGCCTTCTCCTCTGCCCCTAGTGCTCTTCAGTCAGCAGATTCTCCTCATTGACCATCTCATTGTCCTGCTTTGAATGGGAGGCCAGAAGGTAGCAATGAATTAGCTGTGTAGAGCAGGAGAGGATACCTGGAGATATAAGAACTCCATGTGTAGGCTTTGAAGCGATTTCCCTCTTTCAGCTCCGTGCACCACTTCCAACTCCTACAGCACCAGCTGCCTCTAAATTCTGAAAATTTATAAGGCTTCTCAGGTCAAATTCTCACCAGAAAGATCCTCCTCGGCAGACACTTAGTTTTTTACTTAGCTTCTCAGGTACAGGGTCTCCGTTCTCCACCTGCATTCCATCTCCCCAGACGGTGTTGAAATCTCTAATGTATTCCTCTTGCATTGCCTGTTATGTCTGCGTGCACTATTTATACATTTTGTTCTGTTTTGCATTATATTATTTCAGTAAATAGTTTATTTTATGTATAGATTTATTATTTGATTTTATTTTTAAATCAACTCTGAAATCCACCAACAAATTCAAATATTGAGCAAAATTTTAAATAAATAAGAAAACTGCCATAACCTAACCCACAAGCTCTGAACCACGCCCCCAAAATTCTATGAAGCGAAGGTGCCAACACATGTAATTCAAAGCTACATAATCTCCAGCTCATTCTGGCAGTGAAACCCAGGTACAGCCTAGCCGACCCCAGCCTGATTGATGTTGTAGAAGTACGGCACCATCATAACCGTGTGAAACATGTAGCACCTGCTTAGCAGCTGGCTTGGAGTGGTAAGAAATTGATGTAAGAGGCTGGAGAAAGTGGAATCCCATGTTACAGTGGAAAACATTTCATAAACAGCAACCTGCAGTAACTCAGTATGTAGGCCATATGGGTATTAAACTAAAAGCAATTGGGTGAATTAAGGAAGCCATGAAAAGAAAGCTATGAACTAGTTAAAATAATTGGCTAGTTTGAAAGTGGAAAGGAGATAAATTGATTTCGGAAATTGAGGACAATGTAGAGTTAGAACAGCTGACTGCATTTAGACTCGAAATGCAGAAGACAAAACTGAGTGAGCCCTCAGATCCATTAGAAATGAACCTGTTGGAATAGATCAAATTAAGGACATGGCCTATAGTTCTAATATTAAAATATCTAAATGAATTAAGATGCCTCAAAACAAAAATAAGAAGAAGGGTGTATATAACCTTTCCAGAATAGCCCACCAGTTCCAAGCTAATCTAGTTTAAATCTAGAGAGATACGAAGGTTAAAAAAAGAAAAGAGATACAAGTTACACAAAAACCGTGTTCTCAAAAAGATCTCTGGTGTTTGGAACTTGCTGGAATAAAATAGATAATAAATGGATTACAGTTTTGAGGGGATTATATTGTCAAATAAATCATGAGGCTGTGTGTAAAGGTCCTGTGGCTCCATCCAGGGCCCCTACCCATAATAAGCAGAATGTGAGCAGAGAAAGCTGTAGGAAGAAAACTGTAAAACCTGTAACAGAGGTGTGTTCCCGAATGCCCACTCCAGAGATGGCCAAGGAGGAGAGAGGGAAAGGATGGGCCCTACAGACTGGCGTGGAACCAGGGACCACAAAGAACAGTGGACAAAGAATCTCTTCCCAAGAAAAAAAGTCAGAGCTGAAGCAAAGGAACATTCCCCACTCAGGGTTAAAGAAATTAATATCCAAAATATGTAACAAACTCATACAACTCAACAGCAAAGAAAAAAACAAATAACTTTTTTAAAATGTTAAAAAGAACTAAATAGTCATTTATACACATAGCCCAGGGGATATGAAAAGCTCAATACCACTGATCATTAAGGAAATGCAAATCAAAGTCTCAGTAAGATATCACCTCACACCCTGTTAGAATGTCCTTTATTAAAAAAAAAAAAAAAAGCCAGAGATACAAACGTTGGCAAGCATGTGGAGAAAACAGAAACTTTGTACTGCTGATAGGAACGCATATTGGTTTAGGCCCCATGGAAAACAATATGGAGGTTCCTGAAACAAGAAACATGGAACTCCCCTATGATACAACAAAAAATATACATATCCAAAAATAGAGATATTCAAAAGAAATGAAATCAGGATCTTGGGGAGAAGTTTGCATTCCCATTTTCACTTCAGCATTATTCATAGTAGGCAAGATAGGAGAATGACCTAAATGTCCATTTACAGATGAAAGGACAAAGGAAATACTATATATGTACATAATTATTCAGCTCTAGAAGTAAAGAGACCCTGCAAGTTTTTATAACATGAGTGATCCTGGAGGACAGTATGCTAAGAGAAATAATCCAGACACAGAAAGACAAATACAGCATAATCTCATCTGGATGTGGAATCTTAAAAAGACAAAAGGCTGAAATCATAGCAACAGAGCAAAATGGTAGCAGGGGCTGGAGGGTGGGGGGAAGGGAAAATTTGGGTCAAAGGGCATGAACTTTCAGTGGTAAGATGAATAAGCCCTAGTGACCTGATGTACAGAACGGTGATGATGGTTAATAACCAGGTATTGCATACTTGCTAGGAGGGTAGATCTCAAAGGCTCTCACCATCGGGGCACACACATGCACTCACATAAATGGTAGCTGTAGGAGGTGATGATTATGTTAACTGGCTTGATTGTGGTGATCATTTCACAATGTATATCAAAACTTCACATATATAATTATATATACATATATATATATCACAATACATAATAATTTTTATTTGTCAGCCATATCTCAGTAAAGCAGGGAAGGGGCAAGGCCATAATGCAGGAATTTTTGCAATGGAGTAAAGCAAAATGGAAGGTTAGAAATTACTTTCCCACGTTTTCTAATCAGGGTTTGCTCTGGGTGCGCCCGGAGCCAGTTTGGGGAGAAAGAATATTAAGGAGGCAGGTGGAGGATTTGGAATGAGCTGGAGGAAGAAGAAATTGTTTTCTTGAATGTGAAATGTAGTATTGAACAAAAGGAGTCCAGTGGTAGGTGAGAAATCATATCCATGGCCAGGACAAGGCTGTAAATGGTTGGATAACAGGCAGAAAGTGTAACCGAGGCACCAGCACGTTCACGTGCAAGGTGTGGCTTGCACAACACTGAGGACAGTAGGGTGAGAGCACGTTACCTATCTAGACACTCTAACCTCAAACTCATGATTCAGCCACAGACACAAAGTAGCCTCAAGAAAGGAGGGGGTAAGTTATTTGGGAGATACCAGAATTTCCCTTAACTTTATGTCAGACATTTGGAATATTTACATTTAAAAATGTTTTCCTCAATGCACTGCAAGAATCGAAAATAGCAGAGAGAGTGCTAATTACTCCTAGCCGTATCCCATAGAGATTTGGGATGCTAACACAAAAATAAACTCTGACCGAATACATGGATAAACAATTTGTTCTCCATATAAATACAAATCCATCGTGGTGATGGATGATGATGATGTTTGAAAATAAGTCATTTGACTCAGGATATTCCTGTTGGTATGCAATGAACAGTTTAATCCATGTAGTACTTCACACTCATAGCCCTATGGCTAGTAAACATTTATCTATACTAATCATTTTAGTATACAATATCTACAATACATTAGTTGTGTGAAATTACTAAATAACGCAGAGAACCAGGTATGATTTTAGGCAGTATGTCACGGAGGGGTGATGCTCATGGGGTAGTTTTCATGCTGCTTCAGTCACCCAGGAACTAGGACAGCCAAGTCACGTGGGCAGCACTGTCACTGGCTGGGGTGCCTCTGTGCCCTCTGACACAGATAAGCCAGGAGCTGGGCGGGGCTTCTCTTCCTTGGGGAGGCCGATGAGGATGACAAAAGACCACAAACCTCCACTGTAAAGAAGTTTCCTTCGTGGACATGATTTAACTGTATTAATTCAACATACGAACATACAGAGCGTCACTCTCATAGCACAACAGAGGTGCGTTTCTCAGATGTGCCACACTGGGGGATGAGGCTGTCATCACAACATTTCCAGTGCTGAGAAAAGAGGTTCCTTTAAGGCAGCCCTTATTCCCAAACCGGGAATAAGCCTAAGTCAGGGAGTGGGGGGGATGTTACTAGCCTAAGGCCGCAATGTCACAGAAATGGAATTTAACTCTTCTGTTTGCAGTCCAATGTATTTTACTCCCAATTACATAGCCGCCTAGTGCAATTGTAGAGAAAATTCACTTAATCCCATCGATTCGTTGTCTTTCCAGAAAATGGGGGAAAGCAAGCAAACTCAACTGCTACTGAGCTGTTGCCAATTTCTTACTAAGAAAAAGAGAAAACTGTGGTTTTGCCTAGCAGCACCCGCTCTTCTGAGCCTATATATCGCATTTATTGAAATCTTAGTGTTCGTCTTATAATAATAAACACATTCCCTTTCATCTTTCTCTCCTGTTACTCCTGGTAATAAAAGGGAGCGCGCTGAAAGTGGCTAAATTTAAAACCAACATAGAAAGAATTTTTGCAGGCAAACAGGTTCAGCTTATGAGCCAGAAAAGATATTTCTTTTCCAATTTGAACCAGATCTGTACTGAGACTATTCGAACTCACTTCTGTCATGGAGCTGAGGGAAAAAAAAGTTTTCTTGTTGCTTTTCCTGAGGTTTGAAATTGAATTCTCTAAGTGAAAGGGTAAAAAAAAATTTTTTTTGCAGTAAAACCTCTAAAATTGCTGGCAACCTGTTTTGCTTTACTGTAGGTGAAACCTGGAAAACCCTTCTCCCTTCAGTGTCTCCTGCCCTCTTGTCTCAGGACCCACCGCAAAGAAAACAGCCTTCATTTTCGGGTGCAGTGAGTGAACAAAAGACTGTGCATTGCAAAGGGGTCATAGACTGGTTTCTTTTCCCCGTCACTCGATTACTCGGTGCACTTGCCAGTCTGGGTTGCTTTGAGAAATACCCACACGGAACAGGAGATGGAGCTCTTCACTAACACGAACACCCAGTGCCTCGGTTTTTCAGATTACTCTCCTGTCTTTGTCCTACAAAATTCAGAGATCCCCAGCACTCCGGGCTGCCTCAGCTCCCCATGGTTATCAGCTATTTATGATGGGAAGTATCCAGTTTGGGGACTCAAAGCCCTTCCAGACTCAAGATCTATTTACTCAGAATGATGAGAACCTGAAGAGAAGCTGAGTCCCAGGGACTGTGAGATTCAAGAAAAGACAGGGACTATTCCCCGCAAAAGGAAGCAATTCCCAAACTACAGGACAGGCTGCAGGCAACCTCTGCTGGAGATTATGGAGAGTGTGTGTGTGTGTGTGTGTGTGTGTGTGTGTGTGTGCGCGCGCGCGCGCGCGTGCGTGCACCTGGCAAAGGAAGGTCTCAGCCCTCCTCTCCTGTGCACAATGAGAGTTAACAATTTCATGGAAAGTCTAGCAAGTGAAGCTTAGGAGCCTTTACCCTGTCAGACTATTCCACCCAAACCCCTTCTACGTAGAAATAATGATCCTGCCTCTGGAGTCTTCTGCTTTAATTTCCTGACTCTTGGGGATGACCACATATGCTCTCTTCCCTGCACTTACCTCTTCTAAATTGGTGGTCTTTTCTCACCAATATTCCTATTTCTCCTTGTTTCATCCTAGGTAGATCTTCTACCATTCCTTTCCCTGTTGATTATTTTGAAATGGTAAGAAATACTTTTGGAAATGAAAACCCATCATAATTCCTGGGAAGGAAGACAGAGAGCAGAATTCAGACACTACTCTTTCTGCCTAGTATCTAGAAACACAAAATTCATTTCCACTGCTGAATGAGTGAGCTCGCTGGACTTTCCTTCCTATACTCAGCCCGTCAGGAATTGCTAAAATTAACCACCCATAGGTCGGAGGATTGTTCTCCTTAGGAACCACCTCCGCATCATCTTAACTGAAGCTGTGACGGTTCAAGGTGGATATTTGGGAGGTTCCCATGGGACACAGCAGTCCGATTATAGGGAGCCCTGGAAATGGCATCTATTCGCCCAGCCTCTACATGTTGCTCCTAGTGTGCTCACTCACTGACGGAGGAGCCGCCGCAGCACACTGGTGAGATTATAAATGGGAGAGAGGGATGCAGCTCAGACCCTGTGCATGACTTCTTGCCTCAGTTTCCTCAAATGCTAGTGAACTCCAGGTAGAGAGATCAACCAGTTTCTAGCCCTACAACCTTCCAGGAACAGCACCGCCTACTGCTAAGTGTGTGAGACCATGAAGCTGTCCTCTCTTTGCAGCCTCTAGGGAGCAGCGTGCTTTTTCCTTTTCTTCTGGGTTAAAGGGGCTCCCCTAGTTTCATTGTTTCAGCAGGACGTTTTTTCTGCGTCCTGCTGAAACAATGAAACTAGGGGAAATGGCTCAATAGTTTATCTATTTAGAATTACCAAAATTAATGGGGGCGGGGGTTATTACTTTTAATCAAGACGAATTCCATGGAACACACTGCACCAGATGTGTGGCGTATATTTTCATGAAAGTACTTGGGAGACAGATTATACGATCAAAATAGGGCTAAAGGCTTACGGTGACGCCGAGGCTAAAGATATGTGGGCACGACACATGTGTGGACACGACACGTGTGTGAACACAGGGCAACATGGCAAGGAAGGAGTGCTGATGGTCCGTGTCCACAGAGGTCAGAGGGGACGTCCAAAGATGGGAGTTTCACTTGAATTTTGAAGGTTGGAGAGGAGACCCTCAGACCAACAAGAGAGGAAGGAGAACCTGTAAGCACACAAGAGCAGAGGGCGTGTTGCAGACAGAGGAGGCAGCAGGAAGGGAGCACAGAGCTTCGAAAAGAGCCTGGTGTTGGTGGGGTATGAAATACTCCTGCAGGTGGGGACATTGCGGACGAGGGTTTGGGGAGTGGGCCTGTTTTTGCTACCTGGTGTTCACCCCTATCCTGTAACTGATAGTGACCTCATGAATGGGAGGCCTACTCCCAAATTTCTCCTAATGTGCAGAGAGGACAGAAGATGGTAGTGTCCTAGTGCTCTCTTGAGCACCCACGATTCTTGGGGTCACGAGCATAACATCCAAATTGGCGTTTTAAAGGGGAGCTCGCAGCAGTTGGGGTGTGTATTTTCAGAAAAGTGTTTCACACGTTTTCTAATTGTGGTGAATTTGTTACGGAAAGTTCTACTTCATTAGAGACTGTGAATGATATGACAGATTTGATTTGTGATGAGCCAAAAGTTTCTTTCATTGAACAGCATGAGTTCAATGAACAACAGAGTTTCTTTCATTGAACAACATGATGGGTTTTTTGAAATTAGTAATGCAGAGTACTCATTATGGGTGTGCATAACAGCGTCCGCCTATGAATCAGTTCATCAGTAATGATTTATAGGTGATTCCCTATTAGGCCTGTTGATGAGCAAGACCCTGATGGAGATTTGGCCCATTCAGTTCAGGTTGATGGCATTCTCTGGTTCTGTCAGAAAACAGCAATAACAACAACAAGGATAAGATTATATCTTGGTTTCAGTACATTTAATTTGTGTGTCAAAAAAAAAGAAAACAACAATAAGTCGTAAACTTAAGAAGCTTCAAAAGACCTTTCATGGAGCAAATTTTAACATTACGCTCTTGAGTTTCATTGTAGTGTGAGGTATTTTCTGTTTAATCCTGGCAAAAACAATGCTCCCATTGTGTGACTCATTTAGAACTTAAAAGACAAAATGAGGTATCTTTTCTGAAAACATATGTGTTCCTTTTTATATAAGGGAATCTATAGTTACTTCTTTTTCACATCAGGTGCAAAAAAAAAAAGGCCAAGCCACTTATTATTAATCACATCTAAATTAGCTCGGTGTTCCATATATGTAAATTCTATCATTGAGCCTTTAGTAATTCTATTTAAACTTTAACAATATGACTATGAAAGTATTTCTGTTAAAACCGAGTTTAAGATACTATTTTCTACTTTCTTTTTTTCTTAAAGGCAGTGATATATTTTATCGCTTCTAATGTCAGCGTGGTCTGAAAGGTACTAGGACAGCTATACTCATTTGCACAGGAAGAAGCACTCCAGTGGTTTCCCTTCCTCATGTGCATGCAGGGCTGCTGGGCACATACTGCCGGGCAGTGGTCCCTAAAAGAGAGAGGATGCCGTGAAACTTTTTGAGTTTCTGTCGTGGCTGCTCTTACAGCCAGATCTGCTCATGAATAAGAAAGTAGATTCATTTGGAGCACTTTCTGAAAGGAAAACTACCAATGGTACGTGCAATGGGAATAATAGCCCTTTGAAAGGAGCTTGGGGGGCCTGGAAATTTATCAAGTCCAAGAATTTCATCTGTTGTATGAGAAAATCCAAGTACCGAGGGGTTAAATGCCATTCCCAGTATCACTCAGAGAGTCCCCAGCCGAGCCAGAACTGGGCTGCAGTAGAACATGCATTTTTCAGTTTGTTTCTTTGCTCGTTTGGGTTTTTGTTTTCAAATATCACCAATGACTGACCAAGCATTAGGGGATTCTGAAATAATGAAAATTTGAGGATTAATATAGCACTGGTTAGCTTTAGTCAACATCACATCCTGATTTATTTACATTGAGACTAATCAGCACCAGAATGAGAATAAAAGTGGAGGTACATTTCTTCAATCTTGAAAATATGCTGTTCTGTAACTGCAGAATACTCAGTCCTATCTCTCTCCTCATCTCGCCAGGCCTGGCTGAGAATGGCAGCACCTGCCAACCCCAGTCCAGTCTACCCTGCTGCGTGCTCCAAAGTTAAAATGGAATGGAGAGGAGTCGGTGACTTATACCGGCATTTGGTTCCTTAGAGAGCTAGGTATCGTAGTCCTCAGCAAAAAGAAATTTTATAAAAATATTTGACCACTTAAACCAAGAGCCTTGGTATATCCATATACGCCAACACTATAACCTCCCATCTTTTCTAAGGAATATTTAAAATTTTCAGAAGAAAATAACCTTATGTCAAAGTTCTCCATGCTATTATTCATGATATTGAAAAATTAACAAGAATGAAAAGCAAACTAAGTGAAGTATTTCTAAGATATGGTAATTTGGTAGAGTATTAAGCAAACAATAAAATTTATGTAACACAAGGAAAATGAAATGTCCTTTGCTAAAAAGCAGAGAACAAAATAAGACAAATTAGTAAATGTTGCTTCCGAATAACAAAGATTATAAAATTAAATTTGCTTCCAATTATTTTTGTATGTTCCAATTTTTCTACATAGAATAAACTTTATTTTATAATCAAGAATTTGCTTACTGAAAAAGTAGATGAAAGGAAATGATAGAGGCTTTTAAAGGCGACAGTGCAGAGCGGTGTGAAAAAGGAAAAAATATGTGCAGTTGTAAAAATGCTGCGCTTTTAATTTTGCGAAGCTAGAGGGCCTAGCTCAAAGCCGTTTCAGCTCTCTGTATTACTGCTACTTGTGGATTCTGCTCTCATTTTTAATTCATGGGGAAAATTGCATTTTTATTACTCACTGTCAACTTCTCATTTTCTTTCTGCCACTTCGCCCCTTCTAACGTCTTCCTGTTTTCCTCCTACTACATTTCTCCTAGGATTTGGAAACAAATTCTAACTGAAGTTAGGTTATAAACTCAAGGCATTTGGACATTCCATTTTGAAAAGATTAAATATGGCTCTAGGAAGCCATTTATTCTGATCTAAATGATAAAAATGCAATAAAGCCTTCCTCCCATTTGTTTTGAATTAGATGATAGATCTGTTAGTTCTTATTTACGTCTAATAAAAGAAAAACCCCAGGAAACCGATTTCCTTCACCAAGATTAGGTTTAGGTAATTAATGGTATTAGATTATTAATGTTTCAGAGGGTGAGTCTTAAGCACTGGCTTCTCTGTGTGTAAAGTTTCATTTCTCATACTTTTTGGTGACTTTTTTTCCCCTGTTGCTTTGCATGGATGACACGCCCACCTCTGACTGCTGTTATAAATCAGGTGTTGGCAAACTTTCTTTGTCAAGGATCAGAGAGTTAATATTTCAGTCTTTATGGGCCACATCCATTCCTTTGTAACTACTCACATCTGCTCACCGCAGCCCAAACCAATCATAGATGATATGAAAATAGACAGGCCTAGCTGTTTTCTAATAAAACTTTATTAATGAACAGTGAAATTGGAAATTCATAGAATTCTTTTGATATTGTTTGGACCATTTAGAAGTGTGAAAACCATCCTTGGCTTGCAGACGGCGAAGGGGCTGGATGCAGGCAAGAACAGGCGGGCGAGCTGTGTTCGCCCAACCCCTGCCAAAAACCACGCAGGAGCAACGTGGTGGGCAAAGCTCAGGGCTCCTGCTCAGCAAAAACCTTGCCCTGGTTCCCAGTCTGGGGTTCCTCAGACCTTCCGTTGCACTGCTGCCCAGGCACATTACACTATACACCTGTCCTCGGTGCAATAAATTAAAAAATGGCCACAACTCTTCACAACCCCATTTATCGGAAGACAAGCGAGGGAGAGAATGCGCACTTACCCAGGCCGGCTGGCCCTGCGACTGACTTCTGCCAACAGCACGGAGCAAAGCAACAGGGTTCACTTCCGCCCTTACTAAACGAAGGGGCCACTACAGGAACCTCATTGTATAGTTTAGGCTGACAGTCCTAGGAAAGCCTAGGAGAAATGGAAAATCACCAGGCTAGAAAATAGCAACATGGGAAGCTGCCTGTAGACCCTATCCAGAAAAAACGGATGAAGATTAGGGTCTGGGGTCTGCCTATCCAGCAGAACGGGATGCAGCTTTAACTTGAGCCTGCACCCAGCAACCAGCTCTAGCCAATCAAACTCTGATACCCTTCGCAGGTTTTTGCATTTAAAAACCCTGACCTAAGAACAACCGAGGAGTCCCAACATCCCTTGGTTGGCTCCACTTTCCCTCTTATTCCCTGCCAATAAACCCTGTTCTCCTTAGCTCGCTGCGTCCGTCCAGTTTCTTGAGTGACTCCGACCCAACACTGGCATTGCCATTTTATCAAGTTAAATTTTGCTCAGTTCTCAATGAATTCTATTTACTTGTGTGTATACTCACAGGTCTTTGGGTGTGGAACATCTGGGAAAATAACAGTGTAGGTTTTATCTTTCCATCCTCCTACATTTTGTCCCTTTACTTCTTTGCTACATATTAAGTAGTCTACATGCTTACTTCTGTGGAGTCCCTTTGACTATACTTATTGTTTACTTTGGTGTCGTCCTAGCACCAGTCAATTAGAAATGGTTAATTATGTTGAACATTCTCAGCCTGATCAGCTTTAGATGCATGTGTATTTACAGTTTCCCTTTATTCTATTTGTTATTTACTTCTATGCAGGACCCCCATCACCAACTCAGTTCACAGTGGTTAGTTATATTAGATATTCTTGGTCTGCTCATTTTTGGACACAGATGTAACAATAGAAAGATAAGTATTTCCTAGCTCGGTGACCACAGACAACCAGATCCTAGTTTCTTAATATCATTTTACACTAAAGGGACCAGGGCTCCTTGGAGAAATGGCCCATTCTGGAGCTGGGGCAAAAGAAAAAAAAAGATATATTCTGAAATATCTTCTTATTCTAGTTGATCAATTCAGTTTATCTGCGAATTAGCATCTACCATTGAGCACTTTGTTTGCCAGAAACTACAGTGAGCTCTTCGCATGTGTTAGCTCGCTATTCTGTACCACGTTACTATGACAATACATAACTTTAATCCCAATTCATTGGATGTAAAACTGAAACTCTCATAAATAAAATAACTTTTCAAGATCCCACAGCTAACAAACTGAGGAACCCAGGATTCAAACACAGAACCGTGTTTTTAGTCAATAGGTTGTTCAGAATCTATTGTTTCCTTTTGGATGTAGCTTCTTCTCACAATGCCTCTGTGGAACTCTTTCATTCTCCCTCATGTATTTCTTTGGAAACTCTAGTCTTTTTTTTTTTCTGTCCAGATAAGACAACTCTATGTGTTCTGACTAGAAGTGACAAGATAATAATGAACTCCAAACATTCTCTGCTTTCTCAACTTTCCTCACACTACTCCCTCCCCCATGGGACAAGCCTTCCCTCGGTCTGACATCAGCAGGTCTCCGGGCAAAACTGAGCTCAAATCGCCTCTTCACCATTAAACCTCCCTTCACTAGTGTGAGCAAAAACTCCGTCTGCACTAATGAAGTGCAGAGAGAATTTGTTTACACTCCCAGGCAACTTTGCTTCCACGCCTACTCTAACATGGCATTCCCCATGGCTTCATAATGAACTATGCCATGTTCCCACCTCGGCAATGAGGTATTTCATGGGAACGCTCTGTCATCTTGGTGACCTGTGCAGAGCAGAGCCTGTGACCCCTTTAAGAAACAGACCCCAGGGGCAGGTCGGCTTTCCCGAGGAACAAACATCACCTCCCAAGTGTTTCCAGACACGTTTCTTGTTTGTTCCCTGCTCGCTTACTTTTCTCCACATTGTCTTCTCTGTCACGTTCTGACTGTCTTTTCGTTGTTGTATCCCTCCGTCTTTCTGAGATGTCCAGTCACGACGTCATTAAGCACTCCTGTCTGCCTTCCCAGGATTTCTTGGATAACTGCAATAACTGCCCAGCCATTTTAATCTCCTCCTCAGCTCTGAGTTCTTTAAACCGACCCAGGAATCACTGCCTCTCTTTTCTTTCACTTAATAGAGACACGTCTCCCCATACCCAAAGCTTACAATCCAACTCTTACAGATGAGGTGCAAGAGTCTTTATTTTCCATATTCCAAAGACTGTTCCCACGTCCTCCTAGCAGTAAAAATTCCGCAGTATCTATTTCTTGCCTCTGCAAAATAAATCACCCTCTCATTTTCTAAATCAAAAGCACAGAGAATTTGGTTAAGCCTGTCCTCTATCCGCCGGAATTCCAGACTTCATTTCATGCTTACATTCACTCATTCTAACTGAGCCAGGTAGTCTGGGATTTCACTGGGATTGTTTATATGTCTCCATTTTTTTCAGGTTATTAACTTCTCTTATATTGACAACTTAACTCTGCCAGGGAATGACTAGAGGTGTGAGTTCATTGATCCAGCTTCTTGAGTCCACAACAGAATTCCTAGAAGCTTTTTTTCCTCTCTTAGCATTTTTTAAAAGTCATACAAATTCCCTGGTGAACTAAAGTTGCCAGGCATTGGGTATGATAGTGGTAGCTACCTACCTCCTTAGCATCCAAGAAATAGCTGCTTGTTTTAGGACCACTGTTTTCCTTTCGAACAGCTCATTTTTCCTGTCCCAACTACCAGGGACATTATAAGGCTAAATCTCTCCTTGCCCCTTTGTTTATTCAATCTGTCTTGCAAACATGGACCACCCGACTCAGGCGGTTTTCCTATAAGAACTCTGATGTAAGGATGCAGTCCCTCCCTGAACCTCACACATAACTGCTTCCCTTTCCTTCCTCACTTTTCCACACCTCTATAAGGTTGATAGCACCCTCCTTGCCAAGACCAGGGCATAAATGACTACAATTTACCTTTCTAACCTTTGAATGTTTACCCTTCCTTTTTCTCTCCCACATCAATCGCTCTCCCACTCCCTCCGATTTTCCTCTTGTCCCAGGAATTGTGAGACACCGCATTGTGCACGGACATCACCTTGATTCTTCTTCATTCTTTCCATTTGATTTTTCACTTGCTAAGTGGGCCCAGTATATTGGATTTTCACAATAGCCCCAGGAAGCACAGGGTAGAAGAAATTTACCCTATTTCTCAGTTGCATGAACTGAGATTCCAGTGTGGAACCCAGGTTTCTGAATCAGATACCATGGCCCTTCTAATGCTTGAGCAAAGCCAGTCACTAGGAAAATGGGCAAAATGCCAGAGTCAAGGAACTGATTGTTTTCTATTCCTGCTCAGCATTAAAGTATAAACCTACATTCGTACTACAACACATTATCTCTCTATGCCTTAGTTTTCTCACCTGCACAATGGGGCTAATGCAAACACCTACACCATGTAGGAAGAAATATATGAGTTCATATATGTAAAACATTTAGAACTGTGGCTGGCACACTCCATGTTATCTATTATTATATCAAGTAAAAATAAAACCATGTCTTCCTTCTCAACATATATTCATCTACTGGTATGTTGTATGTCTTTAGCTTTGCTGTTACTTAAGTCTCATAAATCACTAAACTTAATCACCTGTAACTTACTCATTTGCATTTATCTACCAATAAGATCTCTTGTCTTTCCTTTAAAACAACTTCATATCCGTCTCCTTCTCTGCACCCCCACTGCCACTGTGTCAAACTAATAAATGCACATTACTATTGCTTTGAGAAATGTGAAGCCTTATGGGAGAAGGCGTACGATTCAATGGATATTAAATGGCAGTTTCATCCATGGATACACCACATACACAACCCACATTCAGAACAATGCTCCCTTGAGAAGTGGGAGACAGCTGGACTGTGCTTGGAATGACCCATGATGTCCATCTCATGAAATCTACATTGACACCAGTCCAGGAACCGTGATGCAGCTCGTCAATCTGTTCCATTACGCCTTACTCCATCAGTGTCAGAAGAAATGCTGTGCCAACCAGGAGTAGCTCCATTATGCACTGACAACAAAAACTCCAAATCTCGGAGTCTTCTAAAACTAGGTTTTACTTCTTATTTCTTCTAGAACTTCACCATGGGTTGGTCATAGGTTTAACTCCAGACTATTCTTTTCATTTTTTTTAATCCTCACCTGAGGATATGTATTTTATTGATTTTAGATCAGTAAGAAAGGGGAAAGAGAGAGAGAATAAGAAAGAAAGAGGAACATCAATGTGAAAGAGAAACATGGATTAGTTGACTCCCCTACATGCCTCCAGACTATTCTTAGTTAGGTACCCAAGCTAAGAGATTCCACCACCGAGAGAGTTGCAGATCACTGTGGAAAAAGGAAAAAACACTGGAACATCTTTCACTGGCAATAATCCATCCCACAAGTAACGCTGTTCCATGTCCAACCATAACCCATTGGCCAGAACTTTCACAAGATCCCAAGACATGCAAAGAGGGTAGAAATGCCCACCTCCCACGTTATCAAAAGCACAACAGAGCAGAGACACGCGAACATTAGGCACCCCCACCACACTATTTAAGTTGGAAAACCTTGGCCCTGGAATGAGACATATTTCATCAGTCTGCGTCCCAAAATGAGGTTTATGTATAAACCTTTTGGACGAATGATGTGCAAATAGATCAGGATGAAAAATAGTCTCATAAAAGTCACTAAGGAATCAGGTGAAAATCTCTAAAATCAGATCAATTTGATTCTCAGGTGTTCTTTGTCAGTCCGTAGTGTTTTCAAGTGACACGTCCAGACAGCTGCACACACATGAGAATCCACTGGTGTATCACCGTCTCAGTTGTCCCTTCCACTGTCGGTGATCTAGAAACCCACACTGCTTCACTAGTGCTGTGAGACCACTCCTATGTGGCGCTAAAACAATGACAGCTCTGACTTTTTCTACAATTTGTACTTATATGTGACTATAAACAACTACTATTACAAAAATCCCTGTTGCATGTTTACCCACCGTTCCTCACTGTTCCTTCAGTTTGGGCAACAAACCCCACAACATCTTCTTCCTGTTGGTCTCTCTCCCCCAGGCTTCCCTCAGTATTGCTTCTGGTGTTATTTTTCTAAAATACAACTGCAGTCTTATAACCTCCATGCTGAATAACTTTCCATAATTCCCTAGAAGCTTGAGGAAATCTTAATAAATTTTCCAGTCTTATCTCTCTCTCCACCTTCATAGTTCTGCCACCCACATGTAAACTCTACAGGTAGAAAAGACCTATTATTCAAGTGTTTCTTTCTCTGGTCTGTGATCCTGCTATGTTCTTTTGGTGAGCAATTGCATAAGGTTATTGTTGTTTTAAGTTTCTAAGTTTGGGGTAGTTTCATGGGCTACAATAGTAAGTGGGGAATAAAGCATAGAATCAACCCAATCTCATTGCTACATCCCCTCACTTATATATTGGGAATATTAGTAATGTCTACTTCATAAGACTGTAAAATTCAAATGCCATATACAGGGCAGGCAAAAGTCGGTTTACAGTTGTGAGTACATGAAACACACTTTATTCTTGTATTGTGACTTATTAATTATCACATGATTTTACATAAGAACAACTATAAACCTACTCTTGCCCCACTCTGAATATGAGCCAAGCTGACTAAGGCCTGGCACGTAAAGGTGCCTCACCAGTGTTGGATGCCTTTTCCTTTCCTGCACTTCCTATTGCCTCGGAGTAGTGTTTATCATACCCTATCACCATGTTCTAAACTAAGAAGAGCTATTTTATAGAGTACATATTTGAGAACAGAGGTTCTGTGAAAATATCGGCAGAAACTTTAAAGACTCTTTCCTCTGGTTTATCTGTTTACTAAGGTTTTGACGTGATCAACGGCATGTCGTTAACTTTAGAAAGCTAAAGGTAAACAGTGAGACATCACAGAGCTCATCAACAGTGAGCACTAAGGGCAGATAAAATTGCTTAACTCAAGTTTGACCTTTGTTTGCCTGTGATATTTTTGCCATAATCAGTAATGAGTTTTTGTTGTGATAAAGTATCTTTTCAAACAATTCACATAAAGAACACCATGTACTGAAAAGTGCTTGTATTTAATAATTTTAGATAATGCTAACAGAAAGCATGCATTCTGGAGGACTTTACAAGATAATGTATGAATATGTTTCTATAAGCCTTTCCTTCTAGTGTACTTTGATTTTTATACGACCATTCTACTTGAGCACTTAGAGTGTGTCTTTGTTCTAACCAATCTATTCCATTATTATACTTTTTCAATTACACATGTCTTTTTTGTTCTTTATGTAATACGTAATTGTGGAGACTGAAATTTTTAATTTGTTTTTCCACAGCATGATTTGTTGATGGGCAGAAACACAGAAATGAAACAAGCGGCATGGGCAAATTCAAGAGAATTTGATGATTGAATGCGGAGAGAGGGTTTGGGATGAAGGAAGATGCTGATTCCCAGGCAACCCAATTGGCCAAATCATTCAATGTCTTTGTTTTCTTTTCTTTTATTTAATATATTTTTAAAAGATTTTACTTATTTATTTTTAGAGAAAGGGGAAGGAGGGAGAGAGAGAGGGAGAGAAACATCAATGTGTGGTTGCCTCTCATACGCCCCCAGCTAGAGATCTGGCCTGCAGCCCAGGCATGTGCCCTGACTGGGTGTCGAACCAGTGACCCCTTGGTTCACAGGCTGGCACTCAATCCACTGAGCCACATCAGCCAGGGCTGGTGTCTTTGATCTCTGATGACAAGAGCCGATGATCGGCCTTGTTAAGGAGCGTGAGAGTCTATGACAAGTGCCAGTGTTTCGGAGGTGGGTTACGTTATAAAGACCTTGCTTTACATATGGAATAAAGGGGAAATTTAGGAAGAAGATAATAAAAGAGGAATTTGAAACCAAAAATGTTTATTTTTAATTAACAAAGTTGGTAATAATGCAATTTCAATAGCAAAAGTCCGAAAGTGGCGGAGTCCCTGATGCTGGAAAGAAGCTGTCACAGCTTTAGGGGTGCTCGTGTGAAGCCCTATGGAGCACCACCACGCCTGCTCCACTTCACATCCTGTGACGATTTCTCTGATCTGTCAACTTGGCTGGGCTATCGTCGCCAGTTATCCGATTAAACACTCACCTAGGTGTTGCTGTGAACAACTGTGCAGACATAAAGTTCTTAATCAGTTAACCTAATAAGTAAAGTGTACAGATGCTGCTTGACTTACCGTGGACTTACATCCTGAGAAACCCATCAAAACTTGAAAATACAAATGTGCTCACAATGTCCAAGCAACGCTGGCAACACAGCGCACTGCATAGTATCAGTTCTTTACTTCGTGATTGTGCGCCTGGCTGGGAGCTGTGGCTGGTTGCCAGCATCCAGCGTCATGAGAGAGTATCACACAGAATATCATCACTAGCCCAGGAAAAGATCAACATTCAAAGTCCAGTTTCTACTGAATGCATATCACTTTCATGCCATCAAAAGTTGAACATTTGTAAGTCAAACTACTGTAAGCCCAGGACTATCTGTACTGCCCTGGACAATATGAGGGGGCCTGAGTGAATCAGTTGGAAGGCCTTAAAATGAGTGAGACTGGTACTTCTCCATGACACAGAAGGGATTCTACCTGCAGACAACAGTGCTGGACCATGGAGTTCTGCCCTATTTGAAATCCTACTTTCTTGGCTGTGTCTGTGGACAACAGCGTTGGTTTGGGCCGTGGGGACTTGCTCGGTCAGATCTCACAATGACATAAACCAATTCCTGGACTTAAATATATAAATACATACTATGTATTGTATAATTATATTGCATCTAATTATGTCATGCATATGATTTGCATATGTATGACACACCTATCATACCAGTATGATGCATATCACACCAGTTCTGCTTCTCTGGTTGAACCTGACTGACCGACACATATTCCCTCGAGTACCACGGTCCCCTTTATTTCCATCTTACTCTCATGGTAAAACAAAAACTCTATTGAATTCGACACTCGGTAAATTTTATGACTTCATAAATCTAGAGCCTAAAAGATATCTGAGGAGAAAGCTACATAGTAGGTGAGAGGTAACAAATAGTAAGACAGTACAGCTATTGGAGAGCTATATATACTTTGTAAGCCCAGCTCAATCATGCAAGTTCTCTTTATATTGGAGAACTTCAAGTTACCTAAAACCAGATTTATGGAATACTATCATAGGTGATTGATTATAAGGCTTAAAAATGTTTAGAAAAAAAATTCAGATATTTAGAATTCCCTAAATTATCTTTCCGACAGATTACTAGATCTCCCTGGGCGAGTGGCACTCTACTTGGTTTATTCTCTCCCTTCACAATCACAGAAACCTAGCGATTGGGCTCCAAAAAACGTTTCTCTAATAGCCTTCCATGGTCATTGTTTAGAAGGCGAAGTAAAATAAAATCATATATACAAAGGATCTGCATTTCTCTTTAATGAGAGAAAAGTTTAATCAGTCTTAATCAAGATGCTAAAATCATTCATGTTAATGCATGAATAACTGATGATGGGATCTGCATAAATTCAGATAAACGAATCTCTAAAGAGAGAATTTCAGAAATCAGCCCTGAAGTCAACTTGTGGATGGATGAATAATGCGCAAAAAATTTTGCCGGTAGCAAAATAGCTCCACACCCAGGAAACAATTATGAAATCCGGTGAAAGTGAAGGCAGATGTAAAATGAAGTGAGTCACGTATATTCAAAGCCTCAGGCGCCTTCGCCGTTGACAATCCTAGTTCCTCTTTTTCTGCCCCGATTTATGATGAATGGCCCTTCTTGAGTGGAGCCAGGTTGTGCTGACAGTGTCACACAGCTCTCCTGGGATCCTGAAGCAATGGCATGTGGATGCCCCTACCTTGCTCCTCATTCTCCACCCTCAGTTTCTGAAACTGAGTCCGTCTTCCATCACAGTGCTTCAGCCATGGCCCTAGCTTGGGTCCTGGTATCAAATGACCTAGAAACCCAGAAACTCTAAAAGAATGTCCTGAATTACTTGCCAAGACAAAGCACCTAAATTAAAATCTAGCTTTATCGAAATGATGCACAAGATCGGCCTGTTACGAATTAATCCTCTATTGCTTAAACTTCATAAAATGTCAGACAACCAGTAAGCCCTGAAGTAGCTCAATGATGAGGCAGTGAAAATGTGGCTGAAGTAACTTTCTTCGTTCAAACCACTCTGTTCATTTAACTACTCATGTGCTCTATGTAAGCCAGATTTTGCTTAATCTGTTTAATTCTCCCCTCTTTGTTGAATTAAGAATGTGTCAGACAAGGCCCAGTAATTAGTATTTGTTATTCTAAAGATATTAAAAGGAACAAATCCTGAATAGAATATTTATATATACTTTGTAAATTTATGCTCAAAGAGATTTTATACTGATCAGTTAACCTGGAGAGTGTTCTTGACTGTTTCAACCATTAAAAACACACTAAAAAATATTAAACTTTTCCATGAAATTTACAAAAAAAAATGGAGACATTTCACCACTTCTGCTTGGTTTTGTCTGTTTCACAAGCAAATTTGGTGAGTATTGCCTTGTGATAGGAAGAAGAGATTCTTCACTCGAGAGAGTGCTGTGTGTGGAGTCACCGTACTATCTCACTGGGAGAGGGAAACCTGGGTTCTGATCTTGACTCTGTTTGAGGGGGAGGGAAATCAGGTAGCTTACCTTGCTTCCAGTTTTCTCTTCTATAAGATGAGGAGGTTTGACAAATTAAGCTATGGGATTTTTTCCAGGTCTAACATTCCATGACATATGATTAAAAATTCACTAAAATAGGAAGAAAAAAAACATGCTGCAAAAACAGTGACTTATCCAGCATTCTCCACGCTCATAAATTATGTTCAGGGAACATTCTGAACACTGAGATGGATGTACTTCTCAATGTATTTCGGGCTCCTAATCCTTCACAGGGAAAATGACTGTTCCACCATACATTATGTGCTCAGAGAGGGAGCAAATGAAGCCTCTAAAATTGTCTCTGTCACACAGAATATAAATAACTAATTCACAAGATGATGAAATCTCTTCTCTAGTTATTAAAACACTGCTCGATGCTATTTTTTGATCTTTCAAAGTAATTGATGCCTTTAATGTTCTTTCTTTAAAATAAAATTATAATACAACCATGTTTTAAAATAGATCAAATTGCATTAATGAAAAAAGACAAAAGTTCAAAATTTCTTTTAAATGTACAACTTATTGAAACTATTAGGCAACGATAGTGTGACTTGAATGAACTCAATGAGGAAGCCAAGAATAAATATATTCTTTTAGTTCATCTCAAGTAAAAAAAAAAATACTTCAAAGATAAAAGACAGCTTCAGGCATCAGCTCCAACAGGTAAAGAGCTTGGAAATCATTACTCTCATCCTTCAAACAAGAAAGAAAAACTGAACAAACTGAAAATACTTGACTTTCCTCAGACCCATCAAAGAAGTGAAGTCACAAGACAAAGCACGACCCTGAAATCTAGAAAGGCAAAAACAGAGGATCTCAGCTGAAACAGAGAAATCACGGCCAAATTTCAGCTTATGTGCCTCAAAAAAGCCTGAGCCGTAAACTGGTAGGAAAGCTTAAATCTGATGTCCACACGTGGCTGGAGGTTGGATGCAGACGGGATTAAGAGCGAAAACTCCAGGGAACCTAGCCTTCACGGAGACCCCACACCCTCACGTATGTGCTTCAAGGAGCACTGCCCAGTCCTCGTTACCAAGTCAGGAACAATCTCCTGGTATTTCTGGCAAAAGGAAAAGAAAAGTTACTTTTGCAGGTGGGCACAGGTAGCCAGGTTCTTAGTGATTGTGAACAATGAATTGGACCGAACGCATAGAGTTTATAGCAGAAAAAGAGAGAGCAGATATATGAAGTGATAGCACACTCCACAGAACATGGGAGTGGGACAACTCTGAGCAGAGACTGACCCTCGACAGTTGGAGGGACTCTATTCTTGTAGGGCAGATATTTCTTGGCTGGTTTTGGCGGGCTTTTATTGTGTATGCACAAGTTGTTGCATTACTTTTAAGCTACTGCATGTGCAGTCTCCCATGATTTTCTTTGATTGGCCACGGGGGGGCTGGGAGGTGCCACAATGCTAATTTATTATAATGCTATTATAATAAAGCAGGGGTCATGTAGCATCTTTGGTGCAGGTGTAGTCATGAGTCACCATGTTTCAGCACTTTCCCAGAAAGCTGGGACAACTGGTCTTCGAACAGGGTCTCTGTCCTATATGGTTGTCCTTTGTCTTAGCCCAGAGGTTAACTCTGGAGTTTTTCTCATTCCCGAGGATCCAGTCTTAGAACAGTTTCTGTGCTGTATCCATGTCCTTTGTCTTAGTCCCGGGGCACCTCCAGAGTCTCCTCCCTCCTAACTATTTCCTGCCTCGTGTCCACTTTGAAATTTGCAGAGAGCATTTTTGATAACAAAGGTCTACTCTCCAAAAGAAAAAGCCTTCACCAGATCTTTATCTGAAGTGGGGAAAAAGCAATTACCCAGCTCCAGTGGCCAAGTCTTTCCGTCTCACTGAGGGTATTAAAGAAAGCTGAAACCCACCTGTGAAACTCCCAGTCCAGGGAAACCGATCCGCTAAAAGATTGAGATTTGACCATAAGATTATAGAATAAATTCCACCGGTTTTCTCATCAACAGGATTGAATAGATCAAACACATCAACAGGATCGAATAGATAAAAGTGGATCACAGCTGAAAGAGCTGCAAAACACAGATTTTACATAAGGAGCTATTAGGGAAACCCGAAATAACAGAGGAGACAGAAACAAGGACATTAGAGGAACCTGAAGCTTCTGGAAGTAACAGTTACAGCAAACATTAAACACAGCAACAAGTAGCCCATTACACCTATTTACCGCATTTTCTATTACCCGATACCTTAATACTTCTGACTCCCAGTGCCTTAGTGTCTCCCAACCAATTCTCTGACGCCAGCCAGGTTTCACTTCTGACACTATCTACCTAGAGTTTGCGTTTGATTCCCCAGGTCAAGGGCTCAGTTTCACAAGACCACCCCCACTTCAGATGCCAATCACAAGTGCAGGTTGTCACCTGTACTTCTGACCAACCAGATACACATCAGAGTCCCCTCAATCCCTTCCTTGGGTTTGATAACTTGTTAGAATGGTGCAAAGAACTCAGGGAGACACATTTACTGATTTATTGTACAAGAATACAGCTCAGGAACACCCAGATGGAAGAGATTCACAGGACAAGGTGTGGAGGGCCGGGTAAAGAGCTTCCAGGCGTTCTCCAGGGAGGCCGCTTTCCAGGCCCCTGGAGTCACCATCCCAGAAGCTATTCAAACCCCATCGTTTTACAGAGGCTTTGTCATCTTGGCATGATCTTCTGCCCTCTTCCCCTCCCTTGAAGACGAAGACTGAGACTGAAGGTTCAAAGCATCTGATCTTAGCGTGGTCTTTCTGGTGCCTAGCCCCCACCCTGAAACCATCCAAGAGCTCACCAAATGGCTTCCTCATTAGAACAAAAGAGGCTCCTATCACTCAGGAAGTCCCAAGGGACATAGGAGCTCTGAGTCAAGAATTGGGGTCAAAGGCAAATATTGGGGAAAAAATCAATACTTTTAGCACTTTTATTGCTAAGGAAGTTACAAAGGTTTTAGGAGGTCTAGCCAGGAGCCAAGATGAGGACAAATTATGTATTTATTATAAGTCACAATATCAAAATCAAGTTAAATTTTTGACAAAAAACGTTAAAAGGCAAAAAAAGAACAGTTTGAAGAAATAAAGCAAACTTTAGAACTACACATTACACAGATTTTGGAATTATCATATACAGATATATAATCACTACGATTAATATATTAAGAACTTTAACAGAAAAAGTATACAATATGCAAGAATAGTTGGGTAATGTACTAGAGAGATGAAAACATGATAAAAGAATTAGAAATAAATGCTAGCAATCAAAAACACTGTGATAAATTAGGAAAGACTTTGATGGGTTCATCTACAAACTAGACAAAATCAAAGCAGGAATCAAAGATCTTGAAGATATGTCAGCAGAAAATTCTCCCACTAAGATGTAAAGAGAAATGAGCATTTAAGTCAGCAACCAAAACAAGCACCGCACCAGGATGTACAGGAAATGTAGGACAGCCCTGGCTGCGTGACTCAGTTATGTAGAGAGTTGCCCCGCACACTGAAGGGGTTGCAAGTTTGATTCCCAGTCAGGGCACATACTTAGGTTGCAGGTTTGATACCCGGCCGGGAGGAAACAGATTGATATTTCTCTCTCACATCAATGCTTCTCTTGCACGCGCACTCTAAGATCAGTGAACATATCCTCAGGTGAAGACTAAAAAAATTATTTTAAACTGTGGGGCAATATCAAAAGGTATAACATATACCTAATTGGAATATCAGAAGAAGAAAAAGAAACAAAAAGGATGTAGCTGAAATAATAATAATGATAGCCAACATTTTCCAAAATGTGTAACAGACACCAAAATATAGATCCAGGAGGCCCAGAAACACCTAGCAGAAAATACACAAAAGAAACTTCTACTTAGAGGCATATTATATTAAAATGGCAAGAAAAAGAAAAGTCTTAGAGTGTGATGCAGTTCTCAGAAAAGTCTGATAAATATGATGGTGACCTTGAGCCAAAGTCACCTGTCACAGGAGTCCCACATCTTCCAGGAACAGGTTGCCTTTGTATCCCCGTCATGCTCAGTCTTCGGCTAAGGGCAGACCCTGAAACCAGTGGCTTCCACGTGATACAGTGATGAACTCCCCGACAAAGGAGCTGAAGTGCTGGGTCAGTTACATTTCCTGAAGCTAGAAACCTGAGAGGTCTCTTTTCCTGGCTGCCATACTCTGCCACAATGAAAGTGTTAAACTAAGAACATACAACAGTTCTAAAAATTTGGATAAATTGTTCCTCACAACATGTAAAGGAAAAAGATCAGTGAACTAAAGAAAGCTATCTGCACCATATAGATTCCACCATACTTCTACCTACCGAGAGGCAAATACACTCACACATGGACATATAATACCCAACGTTAGACTGTGGAGTCTTCTCAGACGCACATGTGATATTTACAAAAATTGGCCATATGTTAGTCCATAAGTTAATCCACGGTACATTTTAAAGAACATAGTACACAGATCACATTCTCTGGCGCCAATGCAATTCAAGTGGTAGTTAATAACGAAAGGATAAAATTTAAGAATAACAAATATTTAAAACTTAAAGGCTCCTAAAGAACTCATGGGACAAAGAAGAAATTACAAAGGAAACAAATGGTAAGATGTGATGAAAACTAGGAAGTCTGTCACCAGAGAGTACACGGACTCTCCTCAAGCTCAGATAACGGAGATTCCCTACCTCCTGCTTTCCTTTTGCAGGTCCCAGGCTCCCCCCACCCCAACCCGTTCTGCAGGGTCCTTGCGTACAGGCAGAGCCGGCGTGGGAGAGTGGGGACAGGTGCACCTTCCCTGAGCCGGATCATGCAGGACCTTGGTGTGGCAGGCAAATCACTCACCCTAGGATTCAAACCCCTACAATACCTGGGGTCAAATCCTAACACCACATCCCAAATGTGGTGAATGAAGACAAATGACTGGAATGCACTGGGTCTCAAGTTCCTCATTTGTAAGTGGATTAATAGCGGCTATATCACCACAATGCCGTTAGGCCAAAATTAGGGCCTTTCTGTGATAAGCAATATTAACAAAATAATACTTGATTTATTTAATGTGTGATTTTCTTTCCCCATATTTGAATTCTTACTATTTGTCTATCAGGTTAGGTCCCTATTGAGGTGTTCAGTTCAGCCTTGTACTGCAAGCTCATCTCAAGATTAAAAAAGCTCTTGAGATTAGTTTAGTGAACCAGCCCACACTCATGCCCTAATTTCTCCCAATTCTCACTTAGCTGAGGGAGAAAGGTCTCAGCTTCATTATCTGTATCATCAAAAGATATGGCTGTACATGTGATAGAAATCAGAAACATAAATACTGAACAGATGGATGAACAAATGCTTTCTAAAAGTGTATTTGTCAGCGGGAACTGTTAGTGGATATTATTAAGACTTTCCTCTCCACCTGACTGAAATCCAATTTTGAAGGTTCATACTCTTTGATCAAAACCTCTTAAGTTCTTTCATACTTGGATAGCATAGGCAAATAGAATATATTTAGTAGTTTTCAAAGAGGAAATTCATTTTTTATGAACAGGTTGCTTGGTATCAGCTCGTAAAAGTGCCTGAAGTTAGTGAAAAGGTGGAGTGAGCCCCGTTCTCTCAACAACACGACCTTTTACAAATTCCTTTTTATTCGATTCTATTAGATTCCAGTCTGCACTGGGCTTTTAAGTACATTGGCTTAGATCAGAGTTTCTGGACCATGACACCGTTGACGTTGGGGCCAGATAATTCTTTGTTGTGGGGAGGTGTCCTATGCAAGGCGGGATGTTCAACAGCATCCCTGGCCCCCACCCTAGATGCCAGTAGCAACCCTCCCCATGATCCCTTTGTGCCAGCCAAAAATGTCTCCAGACATTGCCAAATATCCCATGGAGGGCAAAACTGACTCCGCTAAGAAGCACTCATTTAGATTGATCCTTATCACAACGGACAAACAACCTTTCTCAAAAGTTGAAGAGAAGCGAATGACATACCATTAGCTCTGAAATCTGCCTACTGTTGAAATGTATGAGTGTTTAAGTTATTACCTAAGCCCCGTCAGAAAACCCCCAGTCTAAATTGGCGAGTCCACCCTCTTCTGCTCAATTACCACAGTGAAAATACTTAGTCTTTGACAAAAAGGCACTGACTACAGATTATACCGGCTTCTGCACACAGTGTGCATGTGTGTGCATGTATGTGACTGTGTGTGCCATAGATGAAGGTGTGCATATCGTAATTTATATTCTTGAGCTTTATATTACTAAGTTTTATTATGTCATCTGTCAAAATGCTCTAAAATTTTCCTCTGATTATGTTCCTAAAAATAACTTTATATGCAACATTGTTCAACACATCAATAATCCAGAAAGTTACAATGTTTTTCCTTGGATGCCATGTAATGTGAAAATAGGATTATGATATAATGGTATTTTTACACTTTTTTTAACATACCTCTCTCCTTATACCTCCAATTTCTACCTTACTATTTGCATTCTGTTTTAGGTCTATTTGTAATGTTCAAAATATAATCCAATTTTTTGACCCACCAGGAGTCTGCCATTTAATAAGAAAGGTTTACTTATTTCCATGTGTTAGAATAGATATACTTTGCTTTACTTTTGTCATCTTGTTCCTTTCAAGGACTTTCTGAATTCTGACTGTTTTAGTGGGGAATTGATATACTTTGCTCTTATTATCTGTTTCAGAAGTTATAGTTGCTGTTTTTAATTCTACTAATAGCCACTCAAGTTTTTCAATCAGTTTTTATCATTTTTCCATCAGTTTAATTATCAGTTAATGAATTCTAATAAGTTTTGCATTACATATTTTGATTTTATAACGTTAGGTGCATATGGATTCAAAATTATAATGTATTTGTGGTGATTTTTTTCTTTTATGAATAAATGTCTTCTCATGTTTAAAAATTCTTTCTACCTTAAAGACGTTTTGCCTCTATAGCTTTTAATTAAAAATTGTTTAACTGCTTGTCATTTCCAATTGCTTTTCGATCTTTTTACTTTAATTTTATGTGTATTAAGAAGTTGACTGTTTTAAAATTAACAATCTACAAATCTTTAACCTGTAATGGGAAAGTTTTATCCAGTTATTTATATTTGCTGCAAATAGTTATCCCTCCAAAAAGCTCCCCTGCTTTTGTCCAAGCCCTTTGCAATGGGAACATGTCTTTTTTCCCATAGAGAGGGAATCTATTTCCCTACCCCTTCCATCTTGGTTGGCTTTGTGACTTTCTGTGACCAACAGAATGCAGCAGGAGTGTTGGTGGGCTAGTAGGGCTTCAATAGGCCCAGCATGTTTTACTCAATCTCCTGGAAATCAGACTCTGCTACATGGACAGAAAAGTCACCTGCCAGCCCTTGGCTTACTGCAGATGCATGAAGGTGCTGGACCAAAACCAGAAGGAACAAGTAATGCCAGCTGAGCCCAGCTACACTGCCCACCTGCAGAATCAGGAGCCCAATAATTGGTGTATTTTTTAAAAAATATTTTATTATTTATTTTTAGAGAGAGGGGAAGGAAGGGAGAAAAAGAGGGAGAGAAACATCAGTGTGTGGTTGCCTCTTGTGCTCCCCCAACTGGGGATCTGGTCTGCAACCCTGGCATGTGCCCCCACTGGGAATCGAACTGGTGACTCTTTGGTTCTCAGGCTGGCACTCAATCCATTAATAATTGGTGGTATTTTAAAGCCACTATTCTCAGGAAATGTTACACAACAATATCTACTACACTAAGATATTTGTAATGACTTATATGATGATATTCAAAGTTTTCTATTTGGCATTCTTTTTTCTTTATTATTTTTTTACTTCTTTTTCTCCTTCTATTTGATTGGTTTATTTTGTTTTACTTCTCTCATTTTCCTCTGGTGGTTTTGAAGTTGCAAATTCTATTTGTGTTGTTTTTGTTATATCTACACTTTTAAAGTTCATTTATGATTTTTAAGTTGAAATCTAAAATTCCAAGTTCATTAACATTTATTATCCTTCCAAGCAACATGAGAACTTCATGCACTTTAACTGTGACCACTTCTTTTTTCACAGTTTTTTCGTCTTTTAATTTCATTTTCTTTGTAAAGGACCCCAATGTAGTCATCCTGGCCGTCATCATCATTAGCGGCAGCAGCAACAGTCCCATATTCTTTATATTTACCAGCGTGGTGACGGATTTATTTGTCCTGTATTCTTCAATCTTGCTCCTTCCTTCTGAGCTCTGTTTCTTTGAAACCAAAGAACATCTTACAGCAGTTCCTGCAGGGAGTCTCATAGGATGTTGCCCAGCCTTTATAATGAGAGGAGAGAAATGGAAAATTCTATATCAGTTCAATTTTCCAGATAGCCAGAATTCCAATCTTAATTATTTTTTTCCATTTTATCCACAAATATCTCAGTACAGATCTCTAAAAAGTAAGGCCTCCTTCTGCTGTTGTTATTATGACCTCAATTCTATGATCACACCTAGACTCAATAGTAATTCCTTAATATCAACAAATACCCAGTACTTATGCAGTTATAATTGTGTCATAAATGTCATTACCTTTTAGCTAATTTGAAAATCAAGATCCAAGTAGGATTGTGATATTGCAATTTGTTGCTCTTTTTATCTCTAAATATAAACTGTCCACCTTTCCTAGCCTTTTGCCCTTGCAATTTATATTTGTGGAAAACAACATATAAATTAGTCATCAGTTTTATTTTTTAGCTTCCTTATGAATTTTCACTTTTTTCCTGTTTTAAAAAAAGACTTTAAACAGGATTCACTGAAGGCTACAATCCAGCAACCATGGTTAAATTCAAAGCCTCCTTTTTGTAACATTGTAGATTTGCCTACTTTTTACAAGTAACATATACTCAGGTCTTAAATCACTTAAAGATTTTTCATTTTAAAATAAGTTCAGGCATACAGAAAGGTTACAAAAATAGTGCAGAGTTCCCATATACTCCACCCAGTTTCCTAAGACTATGGCTATACATAGTCATAGTACAGTTATTAAAATCAGAAAAAGTATCATTGAAACAATTCTGTTAGCTAGACATCAAACCTTACGTGATTTTCACCAGTTTCCCACTAATATCATTTCTGCGATCTTATCTAGGCTTAACAGTGTTTAGTTACTTCCCTTTTAGTATCCTTCAGTTTACTGTTGTTTTTTTTAATTCAATAGGAAATGTCTATTGTTTTCTTAGCCATTTACATTTTTGTTAAATAAATCTAGCATATAACAGTATGGAAGTTTAAGATGCATAGCACTGTTTTATAATACATTTACTAACATGAGAGCTGATATGCCAATATTTATCACATTCCATAATTATGGTACAATATTATTTTCTATATCCATTGCAGTGTGCACTGGGTCTCTCAGGCTTATTTACTAGTCATTACAAGTTCGTGCCCTTAAACACCATCACTCTTATCCACCCCTAATTTTCTGGTATCCATTTTACAGATTTAACTTTTTTAGATTCCACATATAAGTGATATCAAACAGTACTTGTCTTTCTCTGACTGACTCTTAGCATAAACGTGCTCAAGGCCATTCATGTTGCAGCAAGTGGGCAGATACCTCCTTTCTCATGCTGAATGACATCCTCCTGCATCTGTGCACCAATCTTTTTTACCCTTTTGCCCACTGATGGGCATTTGGATTGCTTGCACATCTTCACTGCTGCGAATAAGGCTGCAACCAACACGGGAGTGCATGCACCTGGTGATCAAAGTCCTGTCTTCATTTCCTTTGGACATATACCCAGAGTGGAACTGCTGGATTAATTTTTTGAGGACCCTCCATGTTGTTTTCCTTACTTTTGGGACCAATTTATATTCCCAGCAGCAATGTGTAAGGATTCCCTTTTCACCACATCCTCAGCAGTCTTCTGTCTTCTTGAGGATATCCATTCTGACAAGTGTGGATATTAAGGAAAGTTTCTATGTGATATTGTTGCAAAACAAAAGTATAAGTCATTTTTTATCATTTCCAACATTCTGGATAAAGGTAGAGTGATTCTTTCTAAATTTTATCAGCCAAGCATTTTACCTGCCTAATTCTAGATATGAATCTTTTTCACTATTTTTTTTAGTGCTTGATGAACCCTTTCATACCAACACATTTTTATTCAATTGAGAATTTTTTCAATACTATTTGTGAATAATTTTGTGATCTTTGTGTGTGAGCCTCTTTTTCATTAACTATTTTCCTACAGGTTGGATTTCTCTTCTCTATCACAGCTGCCAATTTCCATGATTAAGTCTCTTTGTCCTTTTTTTCCTGTGTTCTGTAAAAATCCCCCATTTTTGACTTGCATGTCATTCACTCACTTTAAACTGATGTTCATTTAGTTCTCTATCAAGTTAAAGTCAAGTTTAGAAGAAAGCTCTTGCATTTTCCATTTTAAATAGTTTCCTTTATGTTATTTAGTTCCATTTGCATTACAGACTAATCTGTTCTTGTAAAACTTTGTCTACTGCATGCTGATTGCACACTGGCTTGACATCTACTAACTTACAGGGTTGTCACTGCAGGTGCAAAGCGAAGATGTTCCAGTTGTCCCCATTTCGCACACTAGGAACCTGCGGTGCAGCGGATAGGTAACTTGCTCACAGTAACCTGCTCGGGAGCACGAATTCAAGGGACACACTGAGTCAGTCCAACGTCAGAGACATCTCAGTATAATAATACTGAATTTTCAGAGCCTCCAAAATTATATCCTAGCTCTTAGAGTTTATCATTTTAGCTAAAATGCCTGTGTCTTTAGATTCATGAGTCATGTCCATTGTTCTGTTGTATTTTTTAGATACATGTGGAATGATTCAAATTTTAATACTTAATTGAGGATTTTTTCAGGCTTAATATTTGCAACACGGAGAAGGCATTCTCCACCACAGGCTCAGTCCCCTGTCAGCTGGTTCAGAATGTACAGCACATTTCTAGAATTAAAGAACACAGTGATTCATGTAACACATAACATGCAACTGTTTGGCTGTGTGAAGCTGAGGGGCCTTCTCCTACCCTCTTTTTGTTTTTCTGACACTCTGATGCAACAAGAAAAAACACGAAACATTATAATCTCCCATGCACACTACTTGGTATCTGGTTTCTTGAGATGGGCCATCTCATAGCAAATGAGGAAGGCACACAGGGCGGTGGGGTGGGGGCAGGGAGACAGAACAACGCTGTTCTCTCTGTTTTCTGATCCATGTCAACCCTAAATTATAAACAAAGGCAAGTCTGGAAGTGTCTTCTCTATATTTTCATGCAAAGACAATCTAATACCAAATGGTGTTTTCCCTCAACAGTATAAACTTATGTTGACAATCAGTCTTCGCTTTTGCCACATTTGTTTTCATCAGTTCTGTGCCATCAGACGTTCAGAAATACTACATAGCAAACATTATAAGCCAGACACCAGTTAAAAATGCAATTTTACTCCATGTCTCCACTTATAAAATATAGGTTAGGAAAAGAAAAAGAAAGGTAGACGACAGTAACCAGATGAAAGTAACCTCCATTTATATGTTAGCACATACTCTGGGTACCTGTGCCACGACTCCATATGTATGAAATGAAAATGGCTATGCAGATAAATAATATGTATTTATGAAAATGGGCAGATGCAATTTTCTTTTCTCACAAATTATATCTTCCCATTGCTGGTATCATTTGCAATGCATTTCTTTATATGGATGCTTTAAAAACAACTGCATAGTAGCAGTCAAACTTCAAGTAATGAGAAGGCTGTAAGGAAATTATTCTAGCTCTGAAGTTAGGTAGTAAAGAGAAAATTCATGTCAATGTTGACACAAGTCGAAATTAAAGCCTTAAAAACACTGTATGTTGCAGGAAACGAAAAGGCAGCAGGACTATATTAAAGACTTAAAACAAGATACACCTTACGAAGGTCTGTGAATATTTCAAAAAACTGAAAATATAAGCGATGCACCAAGAAGTTACATATAGTCGGGATTTAATTTAATAAAGGCAATGATGGGGTGACAGGCACTATGGCAACAATTCCAAGGTGGAGAACGGCCCGCCCTGCCCCTTACAGATAAGAACCTCGACCACATGGGAAAATTTTTCCACTTCGTGCACTCATCGCCATTTCCCACATCACCGCCCCGCCCATGCACAGAGTTCTGGCGTTTCCCGCCAAGCGGTGTGACGGCGACCCTTCCGTGCCCCACCATAAGCCTCCTCCACCTTTCCCACTCTCGCGATCACCCTTCTGAGCTACGATATCTCACCCGCTGTGCCCAATCTGTTGCAATTTATATCATTTTTAAAACTGGGGCTATTAAAATTTTTTCTGGAAGTTTTGTTTATTTGAATAAGCTTTGTTGATTTAGTCGATAGTATTATATAACAGTGAGTTTCCCAGTTTTCATCCTTGTACTCTGGTTATGCAAGATGTTAGCCTTAGGGGAAGCCCGGTCAGGGACATGCAGGCACTCTACTATGCTTGCAACTTTTCTGCGAGTCTAAAGTTGGTTCGAAGTAAAAAGTATTTTTAATAAAGCAATATATCAAACTAGATAGCAATTTGGCACTCATGATTAATGTTCCTTTAAAAATGATAAAAATGTACTGACCCAAAGAAGACAGCGGGTGCTCAGTAGAAGTGTGAAATTCTTATTAATAACTCAATTCCATATGCAGAAACCATGCCTGGAGTAGAGGCTTATCATCTGATTTAGGAGCATGAGTAAGTCTCAGCTATTCATACACACAGTCTGTGCACAGGCGCGCTCGCACACGCATTCGCGCGCGCGCACAGGTCCGGAGAGGATGGCCACTTCCTTTTTAAAAGCTTCCACTTCAGGCATCAGTGACGGCTATGGCTCTGGGACACACTGGGGAATCTGGGCCTCCATTCCGCTCGTGAGGAGTGCCCCACCGGCGCTGCAGACACTCAAGGCCCTGGCAAGGCTGACTTCTCCCACCTGCTGCCCCTCCTTGAGCCCTCTGAGAGAGAACCGTCTCATTTCTCTTAATCAGGAGCAGCGACTTTCAAAAGAGCCTGATGGCACCAACTGATGAACTAAGTCAAGAGGGAGAAGCTAATCATGAAGGATGTGCTTGGTGCCTGTGTGTGCTATTTATAGAAACCTCGGCAGACACGGAGAATACATTAGCATTATTCAGCTAAATCTACCCTGTCTTAATTCCTGTTAGTGCCAAATTCCCCCTAACTGCTTTTTATATTACGTTACAACCATCCATGCTATATTTCTTACTTAAAATTGTTCCTTGAAAGAGGATTCCTTATTCCTCCTCCAAAAAGCGTTGATCTAGATTTCCACAGCGAGTCACAGGAGGAGGAAGAACTTCACACAAACGAGGTGGTGACAGAAGTCAAAGGTTTGGGGATGGAGGGGAGCAGGCAGGGCGGGGAGTGCTTGCCCTTTCCTCAGCAACGGGATCTCATTTCTATTGAAACGACATCGCCTTGCAGAGGGCTGTCACAGAAACACTTTAACCACAGTCATTTGAAAAGGTAGATGCACACAAGGAGATAGAGACTAAAAACATCAAGTCAATTATTTCAGGCCACATAAACATTAGGTCTAAAACCTGTTAACAGTAAAACCCAGACCCACCTTGTCTTGAATAACAGCAAATTCATGATGCCTTTCAGTTCTCCTTTCTGCAATCTTAAGACCTACGGTGTGAAACGTTTGCAATTTAATCAAATATTCATCCTGTGCTTAAATTTCCATAATGATCAAATGAATTAATTAGAACAGTTTGTTTGCCTGGATCAGGGTGTATGTTGTGATTGGTTGATATGTTTCCAATGTCTTTTTGAACCTACAGTTTCTTCTCCCTTTTTTTTTTTGCTTCTGTTTTTTATTGTCAATGTATTTATTGAAGAAACCAGCTTGATATCCTATAATATGTACCAAGGTCAGAATCCTGCATATTGTACCACCGTGATGCTGTGTAAAACCTTAGTACTAAAGTGGTGCTTGGAATTAGAATTTTCATTACAAGTGGATTTGAATTTTTTTTTCAGAAGGGCTTTATTGGTGGTGTCATGTATTTTCATTAGGGGATTTTAGCGCTTCCTTTGCCAGGATCCCTTGTGTGCTATGTATTGCTAAATGTTGACACACTAATTCTGTTATTCTCTCTTCATTTATTAGCTGGATCACTTGTAAGGAGCTTCGGGACACACTACCCTAAAATATGGCACACTAGCGTACTGCATATGGAGTATCAGCTTATTTGAGTTTAAGGAAAAGTGCCCAGCAGGAAGGTCACTCTGACCGCCTCCCCTCTCCCCCTTTTCTCCTGAAACAGGCCATGAATCCTGCATGTGAGAAGTGCCATCCCTACACCCAGAAGAAAGGAACGTCCTCATTGCCGAAGGCAAAGGGATGCCCAGAGGAATCCTAACCAACAGAACCTGCTTACATTTTCCCCAATTTTCTACACTGACCTCACGTTCTCTAACCCATCTTATTTCTACAGGTCTGTCCACTCTTTTCACACCTAGCAAAAAACAAACAAACACTCAGATCTGTTTCTCCAGGTCTTCATTTCCTTATGAAGTCTCCTGTGTCACATAAAACTGACACTAAATTAGTGTGTATGCCTTTGTCTATTTAATCTGTCTCTATCCATTTAATTTCCAAGCTCAACCAGAAACCCTAAGGCGGTCAAGAAAAACTTCTCCCTTCCACTTCTAACAGAAGAACCTTCCCTCATGAATTGTTTGGTTACTTAGAGGTGAGGCAGGAGATAGACAGGAAGGAAACTCCAGAGGCCCCGCAGGGCTAAGATAAAAGACATCCATACATGACAAAGACCCCCTAAGACCAGTTGTTCCTGTTTTCTGGAATAACTCTGAATCATGGCAGCTCAAAGAATGCACCTGCTCACTACTTTGATTCATTATAATAACATTGACACACTAATTATAATGTGTCAAACTAATTATAATAACATTATAATGAATTAACATTGTGGGACTTCCTTCTCCAGTAACCAATCAAGAAAATCATGGGAAACCACACATGCGCAGTAGCTTTGAAATACAACTCCTTGTACATGTGCAATAGAAGCCCGCCAAAGACTAGCCAGGAAGCTTCTGCCCTATAAGAATAGAATCCCTCCAGCCCACGTGGTCACTCTGCTCAGAGTTGGCCCTCTCCCATGTTCTGTGGAGTATACTATCTCTTAATAAATCTTCCCTCTTTCTTTATGCTATAAACTCTGTGTGTTCAGTTCAATTCTTTGTCCTCGATCACTAAGAACCTGGTTACCTGTGCCCACCTGTGACAGAGGTATGCTTCATTTTCTTTTTAAAGGCAGAAAGAAAGTTGGTGCTTTTCTGTTTATGAATTTTTCATATAATATTTCCTAGCAACTTCTAAAATTGGCCAATGGTATTTTGTGTTTAAAATATCATGTACTCATGAATTTAAAAATGTTTGGTGGGTTTCAATCCCTGGCAGTCATGTTCCTCATTGCCCATCTGCAGCTGGTAGAAGTCTCTTCCTTGTGACAATGACATCTTCGGAGTCTTTGGGAGCTTTCTTGCTACCTCATATGAAAAGATGTTCTGAACCCGTCTTGGACATTTCATGCCCCAGAACTAGAGACAGCCGTGGTGGGAGGCATTATTGTTTCAGTGTCCAAAGCTGAAAAGTATGGATGTATGTACATCCACGTGTATGTGTGGGAAGTATAAAATGGATTCGTAGTGACATGGTAGGTCATGAATCAGAAATAAAGAGATTTTCTTAACCACGTGAATGCATCCCACACTCATCCCATTCCGGTGTGTCTGCTGTTTTAGTATGCAGATTGGGAAATGTGTGTGTGTGCCTGCTTATGCATATGTGTCTATATGTATTAAAACTTTCATACTGATATTTTCCATTCAAATTCAGAACTATAGCATTTTTTTATTTAACTTCAGAGATGCGCGGCTATCTCTTCTTGAAAATGTCAATCCTTATTTGCAACAAAACTACGTTCATTATTCATGTTTTTTGTTGAGTAACACAGACATATCTGTCTCAGAATAACAATCCGACCTCAACGCTGGCCATTGATTACTAAAAACAATTTATTTGCAGATTTATTTTCCTTTGGATTGAAGGGGTTCCGAATATTCCACTGTGCCATAAAAAATTAATTTTGAGCTGAAGGCATTTCAGGAATAAGCTTTTTTCTTGGGCTCCCTTATCCTCCTGAAAGTGGATCTTCCCCAAAGAACTCAGTTGCCGTAAGTGCTTTCCCTGAGAACAAGCAAAGAAGGCTGGCAGTAGAGACTAGAAGTCAACACCTCAGCTAACCAGACATCGTCACAAAGTATCATGTATCTGATCTGTTCTTCTAAGGGCCCACTTATCTTTTTGTAAAAGTTACTTGTTTCCCCATAAATGACTTTTCTTCCACTGCCCTCCCTCTATTAAGAAGTCATGTCATTTCCCATAAACACCCTTCTCTTTTCCTTCCCCTATTCAGACAGTATAAAAGCCCCAAATTCTAACCACCTGGTTGAGTCACATTTTTGTAAACTCCCATATACATGAGAGTTAAATTTTGTCTTTTGTCTTACTAATCTGTCTTTTGTAAGTTTAATTCACAGGTCCCTATCACTTTACCTAAGAGTATAGAGAAGTGTTTTTTCTCCTTGGCAGGAAGTATCCTACATCCCATTAGACATGTTGAGGCAAACCACTATATTTTCAAGTTTCTCTCTGTGGCTAGTCCGTAAACTAAAATCATAGGTTTACTTGTTTCAGTTTACTCTTAATGTATAAAGATTAATTTTTTTACTTAATGTTGTTCATAATATGCAAATATTTTACAATGTTCCAAAGGTTAAAGTATACAATGAGTTAGGTGCAGAGAAATTTTGCTTTCCCTATTCCATTCAACCTCTTTCTTCCCCCACAGAAAACTTATATATTTTTTAAGTTTTATGTCTACTCTTTTTACATTTTATATAGAAAAATATGCATGCATATTTACATTCTCTTTTTATCAGATAATCAATAGCAAATTGCATATTTCTCCCCATCTTGTTAACATCATGTCATATCACAGAGGTCCCATCATGGCATGCAGAGAATGTTAGGAGGAAAACTTCAGTTCTTCCAACTTGGGTTCAGCCGTTTGGGGCTATTAGTTAATTGTCAACAGAAAGATTAGGAGGGAAAAGTTCAAAGTCTAGTTAAGTGTACATCCAGGAGTACTCAGGGATGAGCCGCTGCATTCAAAAGCCACATATGCACACACATACACCAACAAGAATTATTTTCACTCCATTCCATAAGATCATAGTGCTACACTGTATAGATACAACAGTTTATTCAACTGGGTCTCTAATGATAGAGATTTAGATCACTACTGCCTTAATTATTATATTACAAACACTGGTATAATTACAACTGTGTGCATGAAGTTTATTGTGCTTTTTAAAAATGTATATCTGGAAGTCCTAAAAGCGGTATTTATTATAGGGTAAATGTGTATGCAATTTTGCTGGATATTGCCAAAATTCCCCATAACGATTACAGCATCTTACCACCAGCTATACATGGGAGTGCTTATTTTTCCTTTGTCTCACCAAGGGAGTGCTTCTGTATTGAGTCTATTGGGGTGACACTGGTTCACAACACCATACAGGTTTCAAGGGCACAGCTCGACAAAACATCATTGCACACGGCATTGCGTGCCCATCGCCCCAAAGCAAAGTCTGTGTCTCCTTTTATACCCGCTGTGTCCACTTCCACCTACCACCCCTCCATGAAAAAAGACAGCCCGTTGTCAAACCTTGAGTTTCTACCCTGACAGATGAGAAATTGTATCTCAGTGCAGTTTTAATTTGTGTTTCTTTTATTGAATGTGAGATTAGACATCTTTTTATATAGTTCAGAACCATTTGTAGTCCCTTGCGTGTGTATGAATTATCTTTATATAACTCTAGCCCATCTTTTCTTCAAGATTGTACATATTTTTATCTCTAATTTTGAAGCTGTACTTTTCAATTGCTTGGCTACCCGGTTTAATATTCTTTATCTTAAAGACAGTAATTTTGTGTAATTTGATGACAAAGATCCCCTGCTTGGCCAGGTTCCTCTGAACTTTTCAACTAGGCCCACTTTCGGGATTCCTCTCTGCATTGTTCAACTTTAGCAAAACCCTGATAGGTCAGTTTAACCAGAACCCCCACCTTCATATCTGCTCACCCTTGATATTTACTATCAAATAGGGCTCCTCATCCTCCACCATCACCCAGATGATACCTGATCATTCTGACCTGCCTTCAGCAAGAATCTGAGTAAGCCAAAATCTCCTTACTCCTGATGTTTTCTCTTAGTAGTTTTCTATCTGTGGACCTCGACTCTACTCCTGGCGATAATTTCTCACTGGCAGATGCTGTATTCAAAGTAGGTTCCAGTCTCTCTCCCCCACTGCAAGTCACCTACTGCCATGACCCCCTGCATCAAGTCTGCCTTACCTCCTTAACAAGTTCATGAACATTTTCTTCTTTAACAGTCACAAAGATTCTTTCCATCTTGTCTGTTTACTTGCTCTCGTTGCTTTCTGTCATGCAAAATTTTAATTTATTTTTGTGTAATCAAGGTTAACAATTTTCTCACCTAATGCTTCTGAATTTTGAGTCAATTAAGGAAGTTATAATATTTGTTTTTCAATATTGCTACTCGGTTACTAAAACAACAATAGTTTAAAAATCCATCATTTTGCCCACAAATGCTGCCTTTAATTTATACAAAATGTCCATATGCCATGTGGTCGATGTCTGGATACTCTGTTCTGCTCATTTACTCTACTCCTGAGTCAAAGTTTTCATATTTCACAAACTCAGATTGTATAAAATATTTTAATACCTGATAGAACAATACCTCATTCCCCTGGTCATTTTTCTTTTTCTGGATTTTCTTGTTGACTTTTTGTATCAAATGAATTTTATGGTCAAAATGTCTGACTCCAATAAAGAAAACGAAGGTCTGGTGATATTTTTTTGCATTACATTTTTAAGTCAAAATATAGAGAATGAACATATTATGACACTGAATTTTCCTATTAAGGTAATGCTTTTGCTGTCTACATATTCAAGTTTAGTTTTAGGATATATATATAAATATTTTATAGTTTTCATTAGGGTTTAAAGTTTGTTATTAAATTTAACTTGCCATAAAATTGTTTTTCCAGCCATTTTATTCTCTAAGTGACTTTTGTTTGCTTGTAGATATTTGGAAATTTAATATGTTAATTTAAAAATGTTATTTTATTTTACTTTTTTAAGATTGTATTTATTTATTTTTAGACAGAGGGGAAGAGAGGGAGAAAGAAGGGAGAGAAACGTCAATGTACAGTTCCCTCTCACATGCCCCCTACTGAGGACCTGGCCCAAAACCCAGGCATGTGCCCTGAGTGGGAATTGAACCAGTTACCCTTTGGTTCACAGGTTGGTGCTCAATCCACTGAGCTATACCAACCAGGTCTAAAAATCTGTTGTTTTAAATTGTCTTATTTTTTAGTAATCTATTTTGGTGCTTAATTTAATTAAATTGGTCCTTACTTTAAAAAATAAGTTTTGAGTATTCCTTTTATTACTACATTTTGGAATAGTTTAAGAAACAATGAGATTATCTGATTTTTAGAATTCCACTGTAAATCTACTTAGACTTAAAACAGAATGGGAGGTTCGGGTCAGACATCCACAAATCCATTGTCAATCAATTTTCAGTAAAGTTCCATGGAAACTCAATGTGGAAAGAATGGTGTTTTCAGCTCATGGTGCTTGGGTACTGGATGTCACATGCTACAGAAGGAAGCTAGATCCCTACCTCATAGCATACATAAAAATTAACTAAAAATGGAGAACATACCAAAGTGTAATTACCAAAACTATAAAACTTTTAGAAGACAGAGTAGGAAAAATGTTTATAAATCATATATCTGATTAGGGACTTGTATCTTGAATATAGAAAGAAATTTACAACTCAATAATAAAAGATAACCCAATTAGAGAATGAGCCAAGGATCCAACTAGACATTCATCCAAAGAAGATGAGCAAATGGAGCTAAGAAGACAATACATCTTTATCATCAGGGGAGTGCAAATCAAAACCACAGGGAAACAGCACTTCATACCCACTGGGATGGTGGGCTTGGTGAGGTTATGGAGAAATCAGAACCCTCATGCCCTGCTGGTGGGAATGTAAAATGGTATGGCACTGTGGAAAATGATCTGGAAGTTTCTCAAAAAGTTAAGCAGGATTATTCTTTGACAAGGTAATTTCACTAGAAGGTGGACACCCAAGAGGACTGAAAACCTACGCCCACACAAAAACTTGTACACAAATGTTCATAGCAGCATTATTTACCATAGTGAACAGACAAAAAATCCAGCATGTAGTGACTGAAGAATATATAAGCACAATGTGTCATAAACATACAATGGAATATTCTTCATTCACAAAAAGGAATAAAGTACCAATACATGCTACAACATGAAAGAACCAGTAAAATACTATGCTAAGTGAAAAAAGGCAGTCACAAAACAACATAAATAATATGATTCTATTCATATGAAATATCCAGAAGGAAAATGTCCATAAGGAAAATTATAGAAGCAAGAAATAGATTAATGTTTTCTTAGGGCTGTGGGGGGAAGTGAGAACTGGCAGATTATGGCCAAAGTATATGGAGTTTCTTTATGAGGTGATAAAAATTTACTAAAAATGGCTGTGGTGATTATTATACATATCTATGAATATACTAAAAACCGTTGAATTTTACATTTTAAATGAGTGAACTGAATGGTATGTGAATTATATCTCAATAATGCTGCTACCTCAGCCCCCTAAAATTTATTTTCACGTTATGTATAGTTCAGACATTTTAATAATACACTTTTCCCAAATGTCGCCATGTTATTTTGATTAAAATTTAACATATTTTTTACATGTTCCCAAGTCTTACTTCATACTTCTGGTTGCTTAAAATAGCTTGATTCCTTTTCCTAATAATGAGCTTCCTAGGGACTTAGTTTGAGTTTTCTCAGTCAACAGTTTTCTCTATCCATGGTCCTTAGCTGTTTCTATATTGAAAATACTAAATTAGAGTAACTCAGAGAACTTTTCACCTTTTTCTGATGAGACTCAGCCCTACATTTAATCAGTTTCTCGAGTGGATTAACAACCATTTTGGTTTGTACACAAATCTTTGACTCCATCCAAAAGATTTGCAGAAATTCTTTTTTTACCCGAAGATGTCATTCACCTCAGGCAGATAAAGGCTATATCCATACATTTTACCATGTTTTTAAGAAGCTACAAAATGCGTCTTTAACTTTTTTCTATTGAATGCATATCTTGATCCTGTCTCAAGAAATCAAGGAGCTTTCTGTTTTTCTTTTGAACACAGTAAAAAGTCATGAGGAAAAAAAGGAGTAAATAAAAATTCATAGCACAGTATGGTCTGATTAAAGACAGGGAGGTATTCAGCTTCCGGCTCTTGCTCCATTTCCTCAAGCCCCTTTGTAATCAGAGAACCCCTCCCTTCCCCAGTGCTTCCATTCCTTCTCTCAAAGGTTATCACACCCGGGCATTGAGGCATAAGTAGTATGATAAGCTCTGCACATCCCTCTTTTTCAACCAGAGTTTTCTGTAACTACAGGAAACCATAAAAACGTTTATGCAGATTTTGCTGGTGATCTGAAAAGTAGAAAATGTATACAGTCTTAGCATGAACTGTGAATTTGACCTGGGCTTTTCCATTGAGGGCCTCAGGGAGGTCATCATAACAGATGAATCACGTTTAAGGTGCACACGCAGCTGCAGATCCCTGCAGGTTCTCCTCTGCATGAAAACAAATGCCTAATGATGGGGATCAAAGTCTCCTTATGTGTGATCTTCCACTAGTCCTGCTGCAGTAGCTCGAGAACCCAGGTCACGGTGTTTGCAGGCATGAGTAGGAACGTGCAGGCTAAATGTGGGCAGGAGAGAAACAGCTAGAGGACCTATCACTGTGGGCGCACAGCCCATTCCTGCAACCTTCCCTTCCCTCCTCAACATTTCCACGACCCTTGGTGAAGGCGCCTGTCCGCCAACCCAAAGCAGCCGTGTTATTCCAGGAAAACATTCCTCCCAGATGTCTCCAACAATTCTACCCCTCGTTGGACTATATTTTTAACCTACTGACATGCTCACAATGGTTGTGGACAGAAATGGATAGCAATAGGTAGCGCATGATTGTTGACATTCCAGAGAAAGTGCTAGAGGCGTGGATACCCATTACTACAAAGCCACTGTTGTGATGTCTAGTTTAGAGAGGTGGGACTTTTGATACAAACTCCAACAGGTCATGGATACATGTCAAGTCTTTACAGAACAAATTGTGGACATGCATATCAACCATCCTTTCACCAGACAGGGCATCAGAGCGGAATGTAGAATCCCACAGACTCACATTGGGCCAAGTGACGAATGTCTGCTAGGAGTGTGTAGTTTTTAAATCAGTATTCTTCCATCAAAATCAGTTCAGAAAACCTAACATTCATGAGTAAATCAAAGTACTATAATACTATCCATTACCTCTAAAAATAAAGTAACATGAGATACCATAACTGAGAATAAAAATTTTATTCTGAAATAAGTTGAAATTCAAATCTGCTTGCAACCTTGGGAGGGGGTTGATGAGCAATCAGGTATCTGTTTTTTCCTAATTCATAAATCTTTGTGTGGATTCCACACACTACTCCTTAGAGAAGCATTGCAGAAAACCATGAAAGCCCCCTGCTTAAAATTTAACACTTGTAAACAGTGTCTTATCCAGAAGATCACCATCTGCAATTAACCATCAAGTGAAGAGCCCAGAGGAAATGAAATGCTAAGTATGACATTTTTTGGATCATGCCTCCCGTTTATTAAATTGCAGGAAATAAACGTTCTCATTTTTCATTCATTTTTACTTATTGTCTTTCTTCTTAAAGCTTCAGAATCAATATATTACTGGCACTTAATATTTTTGAGCCAAAGTATTCTTTTCTTAACATCTGTATTTGGAAAACCCGAATCTGCATTGTTCTGGCCTAGTAGCTACATAAATAATTGAAAAGGATGGGTAAAAGAAGAATATTGAATTCCTGGTACAGAAAAAATTAATATTAATTGCTCATATGATAAGATGCAAAATTTTATGCTAGCTCACACTATCCATGAAAATAAATATCTAAGTGGCAATAGTAAAATCTATCAGATTTTAAAATAAAAATATATGTAAGACATTAGGTTAGGATTAAATTCATTTGAAAGTTTTTCTTTAGAAAGAAAATATCAACTTTTTATTCTGGCTCTGGTCATGGTAAAGCATAGGGCTTACACGGCCCCTCACAGTGCAAACAGTTTAAAATACACAAAATGTACAATGCAACTATTTGAAGTCACTGGAGAGCAAGCAGCACAGGACTCTGATCCGTGAGAGAAAGGGAACACAGGAGAAGAATTCTGCATTCACCCTGGTGCTCTTTGTTGGGGAAATTTTCAAATCTCAGCACAAGGGAATGATTTCCAAACCCAGAACAGTAGCCTTGAAATCGGAGAGAGATCTTGAGAGCAGAGATCAGACGTAGGGGCTGAAGTGACGGCTGCAATTTCTATGGCAAGATTCAAGATAGGAAGGAGATACACAGAGAAAGAGCCTCATAAATCCGATACCTTGAGTTGTTGACCAAATACTTAAACATACATGTGTGTAAAGCAGGATTCTTAGGCTAAACAAAGAAGGTCTTTGAGGGTCTGGGTGGTGGGAGGTGTTATGAAATAGAGATTCCAAAAGGCACACAGGTCCACATACTTTAGAATTACAACCAGTAGTGGAAAGATCTGAGTGAATACTCTGAGCATTCAGTTAAAACCTCACGAAGTCTGCACTTTAAGAGTAGAGCTCCTCTGGCCCAAGGGTGAGGGACATGAACACTCTACACTAACTCTAGTAAAATCTAAAACCAAGCCTTGACAAGATTAAGCTGAGCCACCAGAAAAGTAACTGTCTTCCAGACTGAAACTCACTGCTTTCTTTAAAAGAAAAGAACAAAATTAGACTCTGAACAGAGTACCGAAAATGTCAAGCATACAATCAATCAGTAACGAATTTACCTATCCATGTAAAAACTTGAGTAATGGGACCCATGACCAAAAGGAGAAAATACAGTAAATAGAAGAAGAGCTAAAACATCAAAGAGGTTATAATTAGTAGATTGGGACTTTCAAATAACCATCAAACTATGATCAAAGACTTAAGGCAAAAGATGGATAAAAGAAATAAGCTTTCAGGTCATGAAAAGGTGTGAATACACACTGCTATGTGAAAGAAGCCAGCTGAAAATACTATCTGTTGCATGATTCTAATTATATGACATTCTGGAAAAGGCAAAACTATAGGGCCAGTAAAATGATAGGTGGGTTCCAGGAATTCAGGGGGAGCCAGGGGTGAATAACTGAAGCACAGAGGATTTTTAGGGCATTAAAAATATTTTGTACGATATTGCCATGGTGGTTACAAGATATCATATATTTGACAAAACCCATAAAGTTTTACAGCACAAAGAGCAAACCTTAATGCATGCAAATTAAAAATACAACTTAGGACACTTTTACCAAATCAACAGTTTTCTAAGTGCAGGGACAGATTCCTAGTACTTGCGGCTCTGTTGGCTCCCCTGGTGTCACCCCAGGTAAGATTTTCAGTGCTCTTAGCAGGATGATTTTGAGAGAAACACCGAAGACAAAATAGTGGAACATCAAATCCACAGGCTATCCAGAAGGACTAAGAAGAGACAGCCCAACATTCAATCTCTTTTCCACCTTTCACCACATTATTTGTTAATAAGGAGCAATGAAAAATACAGTGACCTTTTCTCCCACTTAATGATTCCCCCAATAATTTGAGTGCGGGTTAGCACCCAGACCCACCGCCCAGTCCTTGTCCAACAGAGTTTCAATTGGACATTAACTGTCCATATGCCTTGGCTTGGTGTAATGAACTTCTCCTTTTACTGATATAAATATTTTCTGGAAAACAGACCTGAGGTGGACAGACACACAAGGGACCAATGCAACAGACCGAATCAGCTCATTAAGAGAATTACATTTACCGTGTTCTTGGGTTCTCGTACTCGTCATCATCCTCAGTTGGGTGTACGTCAGCCAGAATGATAGTCCTTATGATTAAATATATATGCTCGAAGAGTAGCCAGAAGCACACTTCTGCCCATCCTGAAAGATAATGACCGTTCATTGACACTGACTACAAAATTTAGTACTGTCTGGTCGTTACAGCCCAAAGAGAAATCTAACATTCACTGGAGTGTTAAAATGAAACATTTACTTTGCCAACACATTTGTACACCCAGAGGAAGTATTATTCGCGTTTTGGTTTGTGTCATGGTTTAAAGACACGATCTCCCTCATTTCTCCACCTAGTACAGTTCAGTATGTGAGGAGAAGTGCGAACGGTACCAGTAGGAGAAAAAAGGTCATAGATACAAAAAGTGCAAGTCACCGCTTAACTGATTATTTACCAAATTTTTAATGAAAGAACAGAGTGGAAAGGGAGGGAATGGACTAGAGTGCAGTGCCGTGGAAGAGGACAGAATACAACTCTCAGACATCAAACACATTGCGGGTCACTCCCGCAAACATTCTGAAGCTACGTTAGGGTATATAAGTATCCTGAATTACTATATAAAAGTGGTATCTAACTGTGAATCATGATCCAAAACTTTGAAACTCACTGTTCCTAAAACAACTAGAAGTTTCAGATTCTGTCCCATCATTTGGGGAAGGATATTTGGGATGATCACCAGGTAAATGCAAAAGTATCAGGAAGTCAGTTTATAATTAGTAACATTAGAAATGATAAGAATAAAGCCTGGCTGGTGTGCTTAGTGGACTGAGCACTGGCCTGTGAACCAAAGGGTCACTGATTCAATTCCCAGATGAGGCACATGCCTGGGTTGTGGGCCAGATCCCCAGTAGGCAGTGTGAGAGGCAGCCACACATTGATGTTTCTCTACTTCTCCTTGTCCTTCCCTTCCCCTCTGTCTAAAAATAAACAAATAATTTTTTTTAAAAAGAAATTATAAGTATAGTAACTATATATAACAGTTTGTACATGTGAGAGGAGAAAAAGCTTTGTAAAATATTTAGCACAACAGTGCATATAAACCCTTCTTTATGGGGAAAGGTTTTTGTCATTGTTTGTTGCTTTTCAAAATATTAACAACAATGCTTCAGCTTTATCCTGTAGCTTTGCCTCGGGCCACGTGTGCTTGATGGGCCACTCACACTGGCATTATGCAAATGTGACATGTGAGACACAGAGTTGGAATAAATCTCCTTAATGTGAACCTATCTAATAGGGCAGATAACACGGTTTTGCTTCCTGGGAGCAAAAAATGTTCGATTTGCATCGTCAGGGGAGAACTGCCTATTTCGGAAACCTGCACAGAATAATACTGAGGGTGTGGTGTTATCATTTGAGACTTAAGTTCACAAAAGCCCTCGCTTTGGAATAGATGCACAGAACGTACTGTGTGGATGATGACACTGGAGTATGAGACACACGTCACAGCTGCCGTCTCTGGTTTTCTCTCTGGAAACTGTTCCTAGCCCAAAACCCAGTGACTGGAAGAACAGTCTTTCTCCCGGAAAAGCTGTATCTACTCGAGCGTATTTGTACCCTGTCCTTTCTTGGCTCACACAAACATATCTGCCTCTGGCTTCATGCCGTAAGGCAGGGGTCCCCAACCTCCAGGCCAAGGACCAGTACCATCCAGGCCTGTCAGGAACCGGACTGCTCAGCAGGAGGTGAACTTGAATGTCATGCCCTTGAATCATCCTGAAACCACGCCCCACCCCAGGTCCATGGAAAAACTGTCTTTCACAAAACCAGTCCCTGGTGCCAAAAAGGTTGGGGACAGCTGCTGTAAGGTGTTAGCACAGAGATTTCTCAGACCTTGCTTATCTCAGGGTCACACACTGCTGCTCTCTAACAGAACCTCACTGGTCCCCAGAGCTGGCTGCCATCTCTTTGGCCAAGGATCAGTCAGTGCACTTATGCTAATTGACCAATGACATGGTGTTTTAAAAGGCATTTGGTGGCCAGGCTTTTCCTGCTTGGAGTCTGAACAAACCCCGGGTTTTAGTCAAGTACAAATGCATGGATTCCACCTTCCTTCTTGCTAGGTGAACTTTTAGAAGCCACATTGAAACAACCACCCTTGCATCATTCTGTGCTCAGCACTTTATGAGACCATAAAACAAAGTTTTTTATTAGTTATTCAAGCCCAGGAGAGGTCTGACGATGACAGACATCATCATGGACTACTGGGAAAAGACTTGGGCGGGCAGAAGATGAGAGGGAATATTGCCAAAGGCAGCAATTTCTGGCCTTGCTTTGAACCGCTAATTTAACAGACATATCCTATATACTTATGGGAATACCATAGGTTCCCACCATGCCCCAAAGGCAAGGCAATATAAATGTGAATGATATTGGGGATCGCCATTCAAGGAATACACATTGTACGTGAAGGGCTGAGACAAATGCTAATAATGCAAAGTGCTAGGTAGGAAATGATACACCAGTGAGGAGATCTGCCCGCTGAGTGCTGGTTTCTCACACATCACAGTTCTTACAGCTGCCAGTGATCCCAAAGCGCAAAAGCATTTCAGCACATGAGAAGAGAAGATATTTTAACTCTTTTTAAGTAAGACTATTTATTTCCACTAGAAAGGAAGGCAGGTGAGAGATTCGATTTATTTACTTATTTTCCCACTAAGCCAACCTGTTGGGAAATTAATTGAAGGAAGACAACATGGCATTTTAAAGCACATACCTTTGCAGGGGTCAATTCATTACTGGAGAGTGGACTTATCAGTCCTCGGAGCTTCATTAGCAGAGACCTTGGTCTACCTTCAAAGGCAGTTTCTCAGAGAACAAGAACTGTCAGTAGAATAGTAATATTTAAAGCTCCCAGAAGAATCAACCTTTACACAGCTGTCACCATTCCACCTTTTCAGGCACCAGGAAACAGCTGGTGTGACCAGAGGTTGAAGATAAATATTGGGCAAGAAAATGGGAATTCTTACCTCAGCAGAGACAGAAGCAGACTCCCTAAAATGCCCCCAGTAGGACCAGCTCACTGTTGAGAGAGGGGAAAAGATAAAATAGGGTTAGGAGTCTGAGTGTCTACAGCTTAAAATGCTGGTGATGGGATAATTTTAGGGCTAACAATTGAGTTTCCCTTTTGTTAAATTCTGAGTGGAATCTAGCTTCCACTTTGAAAGTTTCCAAAGAGCCTCTGAGAAACTGCCCATCACCCCCTTAGACTAGAAAAAGCGAACAATCTGTCCCATTGGTAGGGCACCCAAGGATACCTTAGCCCGCTGGGACAAGTGAGGGTTGGGGCCAATACGCCCATTCACTAGACAATGTATACACACAAGGAAGTGAGTTAAGATGAAAAGCCTCTCCTTATACTTCTTGAGTGATAGACAGAAAAACCCATGTGTAATAAATCAGGAAGAACAACCCTGTTGACCCTAATCCATTTCCAATAAAAAAGGGAAGAATGGAAGTAGCTGAATATTCTTCTCCTCTTTGAGACATCTCTATATAACTGGGGTCATCATGAATCATCTCTATTCATCCTTCACAACATGCTTTAAGTACACTTACATTATGCTAAAGGCTGTATCATAACATAGAGATTTATGAAGCTAAGTGAAGACTCCATAGACTAAGTGAAGTGTTGGCTCCATACTGTGTGGAGTGTGACTGGAGGTGGTGGGAGACACCGGATCTCATCCACACGTGAACCTCACATTTCAGGCACGTTTCATGGGCCCTGAACACCTCTGTGGACCCCCAGAGCACTCTTAATAAGATTAAGAAACTCTCCTTTGTCTCAGTGGGTGAGCACCAGCCTGCAAACCAAGGGGTCGCTGGTTCGATTCCCAGCCAGGGCACTTGCCTGAGTTGTGGGCCAGGTCTCCAACTGGGCAAACAAGAAGCAACCACACATTGATGTTTCTCTTTCTCTCTTTCTCTCTCCCTTTCCCTCTCCCTTCCCCTCTCTCTAAAAATAAATAAGTAAATTAAAAAAAAGAAACTCTCCTTCTATTAGATTTCTTAGATTTTAATACATTTCATTGTGAATAAGTTTTGTTATTCATATAACAGAAATGGCTGTTTTTTTAATTTATTTTTAATTAAAAAATATTTTTCTTATACTACAGGCAGAAATATCCACATCCCTCAGCATCCATCCTGCCAAAGCTTAGGTGAGATTACTTTTTACAAATCAATTCTCAATTCTAGGTAGCTAGCTCTCTGAATGTTGTCCTAACCAGGGTTATAGGAATTTTTTACAAGTTTGGGCAAAGCATTAGATTTTACAATTCATTGAATGTTCTTGTTTACATACATAAATATGAAATATATGTTAAATGTATACATACCCACAAAGGTGTGTCCAGGGAGTATTCAGACATGTAATATCAAAAATAGAGACATTTATTGAAGAAGAAACAAGATAGAAGAAACATTGTACACAGGACAATGATGCTTCAGCCCTTCAAAGAGACTTCACACAGTTCTCCCAATCACCACCAGCTGCTCCGTTGGATTTTTCTTAATCTCATAGATGCTCTGAAACCTCTTCCCTCTCTAAGGTGCTTTTAGTTTTGGGAAAAGTCAGAAGTTGCAGGGCACCAAATCTGGGCTGAAGGGCAGGTGAGTCACCCAGGTGATCTGATGTTTCAACAAAAAGCCCTGCATGAGACGCAATGCATGAGTGGGCACATTGTCCTGATGGAGCTGCCAGTCACCAGTTGCCCATAGCTGTGGCCTTCTGAATCATTCAAATAGTTTCTGTAGAGGAATGTTCAAGCTTAACACAAAATTTGATACTAATTCATTGCTCTACTTGCTTGGTCATTTTGAATGTGACAGCCACACAGTACACATGTCACTCAAGGTTGTCTACTGTCTCCACTGACCAGTGCAGTGAAGTCGTCATTGTTCACATATGTGCGTTCCGGTCCACTCTCTGGGCTGCCAGGTTACATCGATGTCGTGCAAACCATTCTCGTTATGTTAACAATGGCTGAACTTTTTCCAGACAAACCTCTCTGTATATATATGATATGTATATCAACATAGCAAAACTCTGCTATACTTTCCAAATTTTAAAAGAAATTTACCTTTATTTCATCTATGAATTTAAGTCATAGGGCTTTTATGAGACATTTACCCCATTGTCTTCAAAGCCATATCTTTCGTTCTCTCCCTCTAGCAATACCAGCTGTCTGTGCTCAGAGGGTTCTCTTCCCTCTGTGTGTGCAGCCTTGAGGACACCCTACACCCCCTTCATCCCGCTGCCCTGTCATCGGAGGTGAGACCTCCGTGCTGGCAGAGCCATCCCCCCAAGCAGCAGGGCACTAGCGGCCAGGTTCATCCTGAACTACAAAAGCAAAATGACCGAGTCAGTGACCACAGGGGCAGAGGCGGTGCATTTTGCTTGTCATGCTTTTTAGCAAGTGTCGCTGCCTTACAACCAGGGGCAGAGTCTAAAGCGCATCCTGAGGGCGGGTTTGGTGCTCCGGCTGCACACTCACTCCAGAGACCAAGACAGGGAGGAAGGAACCGTTCGCTCTGCTATAATTCCTGGCTTAGTTGGCACCTGCTTTTCACAATCAGAGCCAATATCAGAGATGATTTCTCTGAATTAACATGTTTCCAGGAAACAATAATTCTGATTGGATAGCATGTTGAACTAGTACTTAGCACAAACATGGGATTAAGATGTTAACTAACCACACAGCACAGCGGAAATCGATCCAGAAAAGTGAAATGGCCCCTGCTAAGAAAGCATACAGCTGAGAGTCACAGACTCACAGCCGACACCTGGGAGACACACACACAGATGTCACCTCCTCTTCTTCCCTTTCCTCGTGCTTCTCACTCACACCCACCAACTGAGGGATCTTGAGAACAGATGTCATGTGGGTAGAAGGGGCTCAGGCTGTTTACTGGAATTTTTTTTTGTTTTGCTTTGTGATGTGTATTTGTTTTCTTTAATGTAACCCAGAATTTCTCCAGAAATGATTTATCTCCAGTATTTATTTAATTATTATTCCTTTAGATAATTTAAAGTGAAAGGGGTCATTATGTTTAAGTTAATGCTGGGCATGATGATATACTGACTTTTAGATCATCAGGACAGATAGAAAAATAGTAAGATGAAAAAAGTTAGAAAAGGAAAGTAAAAAAAGTAAAAACTAAAAAAAAAAATTAAGGAATGGCAAAAACAGGAGTCGAGAGGATGAAGTATTCTTTAGGTATGTAAACTGTGTTAGCATATTCCTGGCACCGCTGATGTGAGATTTACTCTTACTGTCATGTAATAAATAGCATGCTGCCTCCTAGCCACCTCAATCTGCATTTCACTTTAAAATACTGGGATACTAACTGATTCGCGAGCTCCTCCGATCCCCATTCCCAGCACATGCCAGCAGAGACAAAGTCTGTCCGCCCCTCCCTGCTAGGCTACTATTGAGAGCTTTGCTTTGAAAATGTGGACTATGCTGACCGGTTCTTATGGGTTGAATTGTCAACCCCCTTCCCCAAATTTATAAGTCCTAACCCCCAGTGCCTCAGAACATGGCCTGACTTGGAAACAGGGTCCCTACAGAGGTAATCAAGTTAAAATAAAGTCCTTAGGGTGGGCTGTCCTCCAGTATGACTAGTGTCCGTGGGAAAAGGGGATATTTGAAGACAGACACACACATGGGGAGAATACCTTGTGAAGATGGAGACACAGACTGGGTGACAACTGTACAGCCGTGAATTGCAAAATTGTCATCCAAACACCGGATGAGAGGTAGAAGGCACGGAATGGGTTCTCTCTCTCACAGCCCTAAGGAGAAACAGACTCTGATGGCCTTGGTGTCACCCAGATGTTTGAGACAGAAAATTTCTGTTGTGTAAGCCACGCAGTGGTAGTCTGTTATGGCAGCCCTAGCAAACGAATGCACTGGCCTTACTCTCCTCATGTCCTCTGGGACTCACCTATTACCAACAAGGGGTGAAATGTTCTATCAAGTTAGAAACACAGTAGAAATCAGGATAAATGATTTTAAGAAGATATGAAAGGGCCCCTATTGAGCAACATTCCTAATTTGATATCTTGATATTGCAGAGAGTAAACATGAAACTGTTGGAAATGTTACCAGTCTGGAAAAAAAGAAAAAGCACATGACATTAGCCATATGAGGTATGAAATAAAACTCACAGTTTTACCTATTATGAACCAGTGTAAACCACAAATTGCCATCCAGATACAAAATACGGTCAAAGAAAGTCAATAATGCCACTTCCTATTGAGACTTGCTGCTGTCACAATCGAAGGGTGCTAAGCCACATGCGCCTGGAACCACAGGTCAACAGTGCCGCAGTGACGAGTTTTAAACTATACCTGTCCTGAGAGGGTATGAAAATACAGCCGCGTAAATGTACAGTTTGCACAGATAAACAAGGAAGTATTCGCCCACTGAACACTCAGCAGGGCTATAATGTAACTGGCTTTGGGGCCGTAAAGCTCCTTATCCCCACCACTGTCACACAGTGCATCCGACTGCATTTTGGAAAAGTATGCTTTAGCTTCCTTTTACACGTGTAGCCTCACAAAATAAGTTGCCTCTGTCTGACACTGAAGAGACGTGACTGGCTCTCATGCTATGGGGACGAGGTTCGAAACCATTTAATCTGATTTTCAAAAGGAAGGCTATCTTAGCAGACATGAGAAATTTGATATTTATTATGGTTATTCACAAGGATAAAATAGACATCATTTATTGAACACTTAATATGTATCGGTCATTGGGTTTTGCATACTTTATTTTATTTAATCCTCATAAAGCCAGAGTATATTTTTCACTACTTACCTAATTTTGATGTAACAATTATATTTAAAACACATGAATAGATTGAGTTTTATTTCCGTAATTTTAAAGTAATACTTCAGTAGTGTTGTCCTCCTTTCGTGCTAACCCAAATATGTGTATCTATAATATTCAGAAGTCAAAGCCAGATAATGCACGTGATTTTCAGATATCTAAGTGTGTTCATAAGCTACCTGATTAATAGGTCCAGCATAATTTTATAATTTATAAAATCCCATGGAGCTGTATATTTTTATGTGTACTTTTCTGTATGTTTGCTATTTTTAATAAAAAATTTAAATTATACATATTTGAAATAAGAGTGATGAAGGAAAAATATTAATCAAAATCAAAACTGACTAGCTCTTTACGCCTCCTAAAAGAGGTGCAAGCAAAGTACAAATCCATACCCCTTCCCTCTCTGCAGGAAGAAGACATCATCCAAAACTTCTGCCCCAATGAGACCCTTGCCACACAAAGTACACGTTAAAGCATTACACGGTCCAAGGTAGGGCTCGACACACAGGAAGAAATGGGAAGATAAATTACCATGTAAAGTGAGAAAACTGAAGTTATATGAGAAATTCTATTGGTTCACTCCCCTGTCCTTGGTTTGCTTCCTTGTCACACTGGCTTTGATCTTAGCCACGTGGATGGGACGTCTGCATATCCAAGCAGAAAGTGTGAATACAGGGTGTGGCTTGACCAGTAACTCTTATACTTACCTCCTACCTAGACCACTGCCTGCCTCAGAGAATAGCTATTCCCTCAGCCTGGGTTCCAAAATGAGAAGATGTGAGTAGTCCTGCTAACTGACCAAGGTCCTCAGAGTCCTAGCTGACCATCACCTCTCAGGTCCTGTGAGCAACAAAGAAAGAAAGAGGCTGAGAAGCCACTGAGATTTTAGAGCGCAGGCGGCAAACACAAGGCCCACGGGCCGAATCTGGCCCTCGACCTTGTTTTATCCGGGCCCACACCTTGTTTCTACCCAGTGGCAGTGCCGAGCTCCTTGCCCTTAGTTAAGGAGCAGTTACATTTATACAGTCCTAACATTACATTCAGCCCTTACATACATGTGAAGGCAACCACGAGGCTGATGTGGCCCCTGGTGAAAGTGAGTTTGACGCCCCTGTTTTAAAGGATGTTGTAATGCAGTACCAGGAATTTACAGAACGGAACAGTACAAGCAGCAGAGGGGTATCTCCACCCTTATCTCTGATAGCAAGTAACATAACCAAGGAGACCAGCTGTTAATAAATGTCTCTATTCTACAAAGCAGCCAGATGAAAATGGGAACACAGAGACTTTGGCAAAGAAACATTCACAGCAGAAATAGCAAGAAAAAAAATAAAGGAGAAATATAAGAATCAATGTCTATTTATAAGGGACTTTCTTTTTTTAAAAAAAATACATCATTCATATTTCTTTCTGGGAAGGAAATGATTTACAGTGCCTATCATGTCAGACCTCAACCAGATCTCCTAACAGTCTGCCACAGTAATTGGGTTTTGTAACAGGGAAACATAACTTTAAAATGTTTTTAGTAGTATGTACTTGGACATCCTGATTGCTAATTATAAATAAACTTGAAATTTACACAGCTCTGGGCCTTCGCGGTGTGGAGAACGGAAAGCAGCCGCACGGATACGGCCCCTCTGTGCGACTGCAAGAGATTAAACGCGGAGGAAGCCTGCGCTCAGACCGGATCCCCTGGCAACCGTGTTCTGCATGGATCATTAGCACCGGCTGCCCCTGCGAGGCAAACCCTGACCCTCGGAAAGAAACGTTTTCTACAAGATGTGTCTGAGAGCTTGAGGTCCCTCCAGGAAAGAATGTGGTGTTTATGCTGCTGTCTTGTTTTATTCTTCTTATAGTTGGCAAAACTTGCTGTTAGATAAGATATTTAAGGAACATGAGCTGTCTTGACAATGTATCCCTTGTCATGGGAAATGACTAAGTTTTACCCTGTGCCGGGCACTATGCTGTCTTCCATGGGCTGTTTGAATAGCAGAGAACACACAGTTATAGACTGAATGCTTGTGTGCCTTCAAAACTCATAGGCTGCAATCCTAATTCCCAATAGATAGTACTGGGGGGTGAGGCCTCTGGGAGGTGATTAGGTGGTAAGAGCGCACATCTGGGGAGTGGGAGTGGTGTCTTACAAAAGAGACCCCAGAGAGCTCCTTCACCCCCCTATCATGTGAGGACTCAGCGAAAAGCAGGAAGGTTTCAGTGTGGGGGTGGGCTCTCACCAGAACCCTATCACGGGGCGCACTTTGGATTCCCGCCCCCCAGGACTGTGGGAAATAAATTCCTGTTCATAGTCACCTAGCTCGTGGGACTCCGTCACAGCAGCTGGGACTGAAATTGCCTGGAGTAACTATTCCAGGTCATTTCAACTTCATCATGATGGAAATTAGTGTAGGTTACCACGAAAAAGAAGGATTCACTTAATCCTTAATCTTCTAAAAAAAATTTTAATCATTAGTCCCTCTCAATAAAAATCATGAGTCCCTTTCACAGAGTCTTGGGATTAATGAAGAGTTTGGTTAATTAACATTTATTTAACTGCATTACCTTTCTTAGGTAAACTCTCAGAAGAATTTATTTTATTTATTTAGCTTTATTAAATTTGTTGGGGTGACATTGGTTCTTGCGGTCATACAGACTTCAGGCGTACATTTCTATGATACAAGATCTGTGTGAGAAAAGAACCTTTGAGGAGTGCTACATTCTCCAGTATACACATCCATGTCAAAGGGGTGATAAATAACATATTTTATAAAGAAAAAGATGTGAGAAATACACCAGTTATTTAAGTATTCAGTTCATAAGGATGTAATTTGCTTTTCTTCAAAATTTAGTGGTTTTGGCACAAAGCAGACAGAAATAATATGTATTTTCACACATTTTTATGCATGCTACAGAATCCCACAATATTGCTTCCAATATAATCCTACCTTATGTCCTTCTGCAAGGCTTATTTTAAAATATATAATTATCTCCAGGGCACTTTTTCACCATAGGACAGATTGTATTTTATAACTTCTGAGGGGAAAGGTGGTTACATATGAATGGAACTCTTATTTTTTCAATTAGAGAAATCACCCTCTGTGTCTAACACTGGATACGCCATCGTCCGAAGTGCAGCAGTGCAAGTTAACATATTAAGAGGTCTGAGGTAGGCACAGACTCATGTATATCCAGCACGTAAAGATGAGTAATAGATTTAAATGCACTCCTAATAACTACCTTTTGGAGTCTAAATGTGAGCACCTCTTTCGAAAATGTCAGCAACTGATATTTCCATTTAGGTAGGACATGGAGAAAAGGCCTTCCACTTCAGGAAGAAGTCTAAACGGATTCCTGCAGTTCTCCTTTTGCATCCATCATAATGGCATCTGCTCATCCCCTACGTCAGACAAGTAGCATTCTGTAAATGGCCTGCAGTGAGGGAAAACGCACAGTGGTTTTCCTGGAAAGAGCGATGGACATTTGCCCTCCATACACATCTCCATTGGCTAGCCATTCCAGTTTTTCCGAGGCTCTGGAATTCAGGTGTTTTTCCCCAAGTGCATGGTATGTCCTCTAAGTTTACATGAGCCAACATTCTAAGAATTCTGCAGGAAAAAAAATGAGACACAAATAATAACAAGCAATCTTAGTGGTATGTCCATAAAGTGGAATATTATTCAGAAATAAAAAGAAACAAAGTACTAACACGTTACAACATTGACAAATGTCAAAAACATGATGCCAAGTGAAAGAAGTCAGTCACAACATACTGCCTTTGAATAATACCATTTATATAAAATGACCAGAATAGGTAAATCTATAGGGACAGAAAATAGATAATGGTTGCTTAAGGGATGCATGGCTGGAGAATGATTGCTACTATGTACAAGGTTTCCTTTTGAAATGATGAAAATATTCTAACACAATGGCTGCACAACACTGTGAGTACACCAAACACAACTGAGTCATGCATTTTAAATAGGTGAATTTCACGGAGTCTATAAGTTACATTTAAATAAATTTTAAAAATAAAGTCTAGCCTATGATTAAACTAAAAGTATATTTAAAATTATAAAATTTGATAGTGAATTTTAAGTCATTTAATATTTGGAATAGAGTAAAACCAATCACAAATAATATTCACATATGCTTTAAAATATTTTAGAACCCTACTATTTGTTACCCAAAGGAAGCATGCTTTACTACTGCTGGGTCAGATTAGATACCCAGTTTAATCCTGGCTAAGGCTAGTTAGCGGTTTGACTCATTAGCCTGCTTCTACCCAACATGCTTTTCATTCAACAGTCTGAAGGGTCACTTGAGCCATTCCCAAACTTAAATTCCCCTGGGAGTGTCTCTTAAGGAAAAAGTTGGATGAAGGAACTGCCAGAATAGTAATTTCCCAGCCCATTTCTGCTTCATCCTCCTCACTTGGTTATAAAACACATTTACACGGGCACAGTGATGCAAGCGTCATTGAATCCACTACTTTATTTTCTTATATTATATACTGGGGAAGGAGAATGACAGAGGTGAGAGTTCTAAGAGAACTAAATCCTTATATTCCAAGGAGGAAAATTAACATCTACATATAAAATTAAAGTGTTAAAAATCGAAGAAAATCATGTTTTCTAAAAACATAGATTCCTAAAAGAAGTGGCTTTGGGGGCATCTGGAATCATGGCTTCAGAGAAATGATACAAGGGATTACCATTTCAAAATTCTGTGGACAAAAATTAAAATCAGTTTAATAAAAATAATAAAGTTATTTTTCTTAATAACTATGTCTTGCTCTCTGTTGGCTTCAGAACTTTACTTGCTTATAATTACCTCAGTAAACTGTCACCTGAATGGGTAACAGAGCTTATGGTTATTACATGCAGTGTGGGTAGGGACATTCCAGAACGAACAGAGAAGGATGTATGCAATACTAACTAGCACAATTATTTTTCCCATTTAGTTTGTTTGTTACTTGTTTTGTTCCATAAAATAACTTTTACATGGCAGTATTGTCAGTTCCCGTTGGAGAAAGACAAATGTCTATTTCCCCCGTCACGTAGTTACATATGGAGAGAGGTAGCTGGCCCTCGAATTCCAGGGTTTCCTGGTGGTTGACCTCCTCCTAGACTAGGGCCACGGGGGACTCTCTGCCTGACCTGCTCCTCCATTCCCTGTGCTTATTCTCAAACATGCCTTCTCTGCTCCTTTCTAACTCAGCTTCTTTGGGGAAGTGTGAGGATTAGCTTTTGAATCAAAATCCCTTACCTTGTCCCTGATGACTCAGTAAAAAGAAAACATTAAGTGCGTTGCATATACCCTCTCTTGCCTCCACCCTTTCCCTCTCCTTCTTACCATTTTCATTGTCCACATTTGAAGTGGTGTGTTAGTTTGCACTGCCATATCAAGATACCAGAGGCTTAAACAACAGAAATTTATTCCTCACAGTTCAGGAGGTCAGGGTGCCAGTGTGGTTGGGTTCTGGTGAGACTTCCCTTCCTAGCTTGCAGACAGCTATCTAGGAACTTCTTTTCTGTGACCACTAGTTATTTGTAAGAGAATACAAAACTATTTCTACTTAAACTCCTTTGTAATATCTATTCAAGTAAAACTGCAAAAAATGTAAGGGCGCAATGGATCACTGTTAGCATATTTTTCCTTTTGGGATTTGTGGCTGTCTTCCACAGTGATTTAGGAGATCTTTTTTTTGTAGCAAAAAAAGTTCTCTTTTTGCAGATCCTTTATCTTTTACGTATTATATAGATTTTCAACCATAATACATAACTGAATTCAACAAGATAAATGAAATCTAGAGACTTTTGCCTTAGTTATTCTAATGTACATGGGGACTTTGTGATTGTTTTCAGTTCGACAGAGAGTAAACAAGATAATAACTGAGCTAACCAGCTCGTTCCAAGTCCAGGTAACTCTGAGTCAGATCAGGAGCAATTAAGAACACCCCGATGCAAACTGAAAATATCGAAGTATTTTATTGTATCTCCTTAATGATTGGTTCTTATCTAGGAATGTATATTCCTAAATCGAATCAACAATACCCAAGAAAACTTGTGAAAAAAATATGTAGGGTTCCTTTGTTAATCTCTTAGAAGTTATAAGAGAATATTGAAGTATTTCACAAAAAATAAATTCAAGCATTACATAAAAACATACTTCTTAGAAGATTTTTTTATTTTTGTGCCTCAATCTCTCAATCAGTAAAATATAACCATAGCAACTCTGTCTTAACTCTCCCACCTTTTTGGTGACATTCCAAAGAAAAGTTTCCAATATAAATGAAGTTTTGTCGTAATCATTATAGTTATAATTATGAAATTATAGACATTTTTGTTACTTTCCTCCCTCATTTCTAACCATATCTCCCCCACAAAAAAAATAAAACTATTTTCAAAAGAATGATATTTACTTTGAATGAAATAATGGCAGTTCTGAGCCAGACAAGGCTGGCTGTTTCTTTGCTTTTATTATTCCTGTTTACAGTTTAAGTTCTCTATTTTTTGCTGATTACATGAAACATGTAAATTTATGCTGATTTTCCTATTCAGGTTAAATGAAAATTTGCCAACTATTATCCGAGCTCAGGTAAATTCTTATTTCTATTTTATCTTTTTTTACAGCAAAGTCTCTGTTAGTTTTATAAATCTATACTCCTTTCTTTTCTCTCCTCAATAAACCTTCTGCCAGTAGGGTACAGAGGGAATTTTTTTATTGAATTCAACCAGAAAACTGTAATTGTGTTACCTTGACATCATGGAATATGAATTCTTTAGAAATGTAGTTTTATTGATTTCAGTAACTTAATGAGACAAACCAAAGGTTAGCAAAATACTTCCGGGGAGAGAACCTACTGTTTTGTCAACCAAAGAAGAATATGGTTTTCTTTTTCAATCTCACCTTTCTTGAAATTTTATGCAATCTTTTTAAGAGTACAATTCCAGCTTCCAAAACCAAATTTAAAAGCTTATTTTAAGGTGTGCTGATGTGATGAACCTGGACAGATAATTATTTTTCACCTTTTACCTGGTTAAAAATTCAAAGTAGTGACCACAAATCATCAGCGTGTGTCATTGAAATACTAATTTTCAGGCCCTAAGTGCAAGTATGATATGATATGATATGATATGTAGAGGGAGAAGAATTAGAGTAGAAAATGTCTAAGATTTAAAGGCATTTAAATAAATTTTGCTCTTACTTTGTCATCTTTACTCATAATAGCGAAATGATGGAATTTTGCTTTGTGAGAAAATGGAAGTATAACAGGAGTAAAAATTGCTAAGTCAATTTTCAGCAGCCAATCTAATTCAGGTATATTATCTTTCTCCTTAAGAGAAAAAATAGTAATTTTCCATGACTACTTCATTTTATTCTTTTTTAGACACACAGTTTTAGTCAATATTTCAACTACCACTTAAATTCCTGCTATTGCATCTGATTTTTAAGTTTTATTTTTAACAATGGGACCTTAAACTTGTATAAAGCTTTACCAATTGAGGAACAATTCAAACTCTAATTATTTCATTAGAACCATGAAGAATCCCTATGATAAACTTATTTACAAAATTTTTCATCACATTTCAAAAAGGAGAATTCTTTAAATTACAGAAATATTTGTTGGATCTTGTAAAACATGACCCCAAAATTGAACTGAATAGAATAGGCCAGGACCTGAACTTGGGTTAAAAGAAGATTAAGACCAATGCTGAGGACATAAGGCTAGCTGTGCAAGCAGAACAAGGCACTCAGAAAACAAGGTGATGGGGAGCAGATGAGTGGCCCGGCAATCAGTGGACTTCATGAGGATCCACGTCCAACACTAGCATGTTCCCACAACAGATCGTCTAGCAAAGCATGAGGAAGCTACCTGTAAAGACACAGACAGGCGGATCCCACCCAGAGATAGATGAGGACAGTGGCGCATCAGTGGAACCAGGATTTAGTTCCCCAAATTACTCCATCCTTGGGGACAAAAGATTCAAGAATGCAAAGCTCTGAAAACAGATAATTCAGATGTGATGATTGGGTTCCTGAGGCTGGGATATAAGGACTCTTAGTGAATTTGCTACAGAAGATTTTTAATGGTTTACCTGTCATCAGGCTTTTAACCCTTCAAATCCAGCCTCCTTGTGGCAGAAAGAGGGATCATTCTCAATTGCAAATCTGATTGTCTGAGAGGCTTTAATGGTTCCGTATAAACATATTATCAACCCCTCCCCCCCAAAAGACCCTTTAAAATGGGATTTTTTTCTGTCTTGCTCATTACTCATTTTCTGCCATGGCACTTTATATTCTAGTATCATTTCATATTTTAGGATCTTTTTGTTATTCATTCCATCTGCCTGGAAAATCCTTTGCTTCCTTTTCTGTATGACAATCTCTATCTTCTGTCCTAAAACCATGGTTTTTAAAAAATTTACCCAACAAATATTTATAGAACACCCACTATTAGCACTGTATTGGAATCTGAGGGTGTAGAGATAAATAAATGAGGCCTTCGAGCCCTAGAATTTCATAGCGAAGTGGAAGGGGAGGTGCTTGTAGGTATAACTGAGCCATTAGAACTCAATGAAATAGTGGTACTATTGTTCAAGAATATTTTTTAAAAAGAACTATAAACATCACCTTCATTTGGATATACAATGAATGAATAACAAAAATTATATCTGACTTACTAAGTACTGAGGGAACCAATAAGATGGTGTAACTGATTCAAGTGAGAAAACAAAAGAGATATACACATATATATCTAAAAAGGTGCATATACAGTTCTGAAATAAACTTGTAGATAAATGAAAATAAAGCAACAGTCCACTGAACTCCACCAGATACTATTAATTTGCATTTCTATGGACAAGACTCATTTGTATGATCAGTTTTCTACATTCTTCAAAAGTTGTGAAATAGCTCAAAGATAATAAAAAGGGGAGATAACTCTGATAGGTGAGTTAGACAAGACACAAAATGATGTTTTCTTGCCGATTTCAAAGTTCTCCACAAATTCTCTTGACAGAGTTGAGGCACGTGAGTGAGTGACAGTCATAGAGATTATGTATGTAAATTTGCCTACAGTTACAGGAATTAGGAGGAAAACTTCAAACATTATTTGATGCCTTGATTTTTAATGTGAATTGAACTTTTCCAGGCTAATGTGAGAATGAGAAACATGAACTTTGTAAGAACTCGAAACAGTTATAAGCAAAAGTTCAGGTGGTAAAATTAATGGGTCTCAAGGATGTTTCCTTGTGAGCACTGGGGAATAAAGCCTTCAGTCTCAAGCTCTAACAGGACACTGATGAAAGAATTCTTTCTGAGTGACTTGAGGCAAGAACAGTCAATGGCCCTTTCTTCTTAGGTTGATGGTTCTCAAAGTGTGGTCCAGGAACAGCAATGTCAGCATCATGTGGGAGCTTACTAAAAGTGAAAATTGTGGGGTCTTCCCCAGACCTACTGAATCAGACATTTGGGGGGACAGGGTGGGGCAGAGGAGTGCTGGCAATCTGTTTTCTAACATGCCCTCCAGGAAATTCTATGTTCACTTGAATTTAAGACTTCTTGTCTTCGAGGTGTAGGTAGCTACTAAAAGACCTGTGATAATTTATCTGCACATCTGTCCCTTTATTGTTTCCTCTAGACACTGAGAACGCATACTGTATCTTCCCTCAATTCCCAGGTCAAGTCCATGGTGGCTATAGTATGACAAAGATTTACTGAATGGCTGAGCAAATGACTTGCATGAGTAAGAAACCCGACACAGGAACACAGGATCAAGAGGACTGTGGGACCCGCAGGAAAGCTCATATGAATATTGGATGAGAATGTCTCAAGTCCTCCAATGAGAGAAGATTGCACTTATATGGGCACGAGTAGGGATGCTGGATTCTGGCTCCCCCTAGGAAGCAGAGCCTGAAGTACGGATTCACACGAAGGTGATTTGTATTGAAAAGTGATCTCAAGGAAGAGAAATGGGATCCAGGGAAGAACTAAAGAGGGAAGGGAGGAAAGATTCTTGAATTGGTCTTGCTTCTTGAATAGGCAATTAGAGTTCAACCCTGCCAGTAACTGTGGGGAACCCACAGAAAACACTTCCAAATTGTCCACCAGAAGAATGGAAGAAGAAGCACGTAACCAGTTCCTCTCATTTCCTTTGATCAAGGTTTACCTCATGGGTTGCAAACTCCCTCAGAATTCCAAGCTATGCTTGCAAAAACGGGTACCTTCAATGTCCCAGAGAAACCCTCAAACAGAAACCCAGCAGTCCTGGATGCCAACCAAGGGGCTGTCAGTTTGCTCTGTTAGGTAGCTGGTTGCAGCAGCAATGGCTAAAATAAAAGGAGGGACACAAGAAGTGCTGAGTCTATAGTTATTCTATCGCAGGCCCGAATCTTCCAAAGTTAAGATTATTAACTTCCAAGAGGGAAGTTAATAATCCACCTCTAAGAGGAAACATTTGGCCCATCCTAGAAAGAACATTTGATTGAGCAGGAGATCCAACAGATGCCTTCAAGAGACGGAGGAAAAGGTAGTGAGGAGGCTGAATGGGCACAGTGCATATCGACTCTGGAATCCACAGCCTGGCACTCCGCCTTTGCCACTCACTAGTTACACATTCTTGAGAAAGTTTTATTTTTCTGAATCCTCAGACTATTCACACAAAACTGCAGTAATAATCTACTTACCGCTCGTTGAGCAAGTTAGGAGGTGGAAATAATATAATGTTTATGAAAAGCATTAAAACAATAACAACCAAACTAACATAATAGTTAGTTATTATTAAGCATTTATTATGTGCCAGTCACTATAATCAGTGTTTTATAATCCTTAAACCTGAACTGTAACTAGGTTGTGTCAACCCTACTTTACAAACGAGGAAACTGAGGCACAAGGAGATTAGGTAAGAAATGCACATGCATACGCACACACCTAGCAAGTGACCAAGTAGACCCTGGAACAAAGCTACCAGGCTCCAGAGCAAAGTGTTCTTAGAGCAATCACCTTCTAACTTTTTCCAACACTCTCGGTTTGTGCGACAAACTATTTACATAAAAGAAGGCAGCAGGAGGAGGAGGAATGACCGTCGCTCCCTGCTGCAAAGTGACTCACTGCAGGTCTCTCCATCCAGGCTTCTTATCCAACACTGGCTTGGGGTGACAAGCAGTAAAAACGGCCGATCTGTGGGGTGTACAGCTTGGGGGGAAATGGTATGACTGTAGTGCATCTGGATCTGCCCACATACTTTAAAACCACACGTCCCACAGCCAGCGCCACTGAAAGCAGGCCTCCCATGCATCATTCCTTTGTTCCTTTGCCGTCTGACATTTCTCTGCCTCTCTGTGCATCCTGATTTTCTTCCACAGTCTTCTGTGTGACCTCATTTCTTATCTCCCCATTTGTGGCCTTGCCTCGCCTTTCCAACCAGAACCTCTGCATAACTTTTTAACCTTATCTCTATCAGTTTCTTATTATGCTTCCAATCCCCATTCTACCTTCAGCATTTTGCATTGGATAACTACCCCACCAATACTAACATAGTCTCTGGGATCACCAGTCTCAGTTTACTGCCTTATTGGGAAAGAGGGTATCTCATTGGATTGGTCACTTGGATAAAATACAGATTTAATAGGGAAAATAGAGTCTGATATCACACTGTTTTTCTTTGGATATGGTCTGGGACCTAAGAAATTTTTCACTGAATGTATGGCACCCGACTGTTGGCCATTTGATGGATGAACCCCATCAACATGTTTTAAAGGTTTTTACTAGTCCATCTAAGGATGCAGTTTCTCTTTGGATCATTCAAGTATGTAGTTCTGGCCTGGAAATGTGATAAATGCTATGTCTATTTGTGGTTCTAAGGGTGACTAGGTGGTGATGAAGATGGTGACAGGGACTGTCAAACTGAGAGCCACAACAATTCACACCTATGATCTCTCTTTGAGAAGAGGAAACAGTCCATAGGAAAGACTTAGATATTGGCTTCCTATCAGCCTTCTGTACTTTGCTAGAGCGGCAGTCATGCTCAGTAGATGTTAATGGTCTCATATTTCTGCCCTTGCTACTTTCCATGTACTTACTCAGGCTTCAGCAAGTGAGTAAACATATTTGGGAGGATGAAAGTGAGGTTCCTCAGTGGTGGTGAAGGGAGTGACAGAAAAGCAAGAGGGAGAGACTGGAATATAGCCCATGGTGGTGGTGTTGACTGGATGTTAATGCAATCAGCATTAACACAAGGTTTATCATTGAGATAGGTATTTGCTAGCTCTGTTGCTGAGTGGATCTAAGAGTTGTGTTATACCTGTTAGCAGTGAGTATACCTAGTGTCAGGGCTCCGTGGATAAAAGGCTAATTGTAGGACTACAGCGGGAAGAGCAAATGATGAACCTGAGACATGTTGATGAGCCAGTGCATGCTAAATAAAAAAATCAGTAATCATGGAAACATACCAAAAGAGAAAAAGGGAGCCAAATTGAAGGGTTTCCTCTATCTAAATTTGGAATAATTTGAACATCAAAATAAATAGAAATAGTAATGGATTATAACCCATTGCATAGGATAATAACCCATGAGTTCATATTGAGTTAGATAGATAGATAGATAGATAGATATAAAGAGGACAATCCTTCTTTTCAGAAGACTGCTAAATAAATATGAATGAAATGATGGATTTAGAAAATCATGGGTAGTAAATGTAGCAGGTGAGCATGTGATGACAAAATATTTACATACTGTCAAAGACAAAGTAACTCCCCATAAATTTTGAGGTGATACACTGAGAAGTGAGATGATTGCTTCTGGGACATTTCTGTCAAAAAGATATAACCTGAATCCAATCATGAGGAAATGCCAGACAAACTCAGACTAAGGGGCAGTCAAAAGCATCAAGGTCAAAAAGACAGAGAAAGGCTAGGAACCTAACTGCTCCAGATGAAGGGAGATCAAAGAGACTTTAGTGTTAAATGTATGGTCATGAAGTAGGTCTTGATAAAACAAAAAGTTATAAAAGATAATCAATGTTAGTATAATCAATGAAATTTTACTATAAACTATGTATTAGGTAATATTACTGTAACAACATTAAATTTCCCAATTTTGATCACTGTACTGTGCTAAAGAATGCATATATGTTATACCAGAGAATGCCCTTGTGATTAGGGAATGCACACTGAAATATTTGGGGGCAAAACGGAGCCATGTTTCCAACTCAGTCTCATATTTCCAAAAACTGATGAGAGAAACAACATAAACAATTTCTGAAGCTGTGTGAAAAGTGTATACATGATTTCCTTACACCATTTTGCAATTTTGCTGTAACTTTGAAATTGCACTACAAATGATCAAACAAAATATTTCCATGACTTGGAAGTAGATAGTTCCCTGTAAAAGAAGAAAAAATAAACAGCTTTGAAATGGGAAGAACTTGGTAATGGGAAAGCAAAGTAGAAACCAACATTTCTTTACTAGCATAATAACAGAACCCTTTGCTGCACAGCTATGACCAAAAGGTTATAGAACTCTACTGAAGGTAAGAAGCATATTTGGAACTTCAAAACCCAGTCTTCAAATGTGTAACTTCATAGGGAAACTGTAAGTCCTTTAAAAGCAGCAGGGTTTTTTCCCCCCAGATATGTGAGAATTCTTGTGCTCAGGACTTCCATTGAGATGAACACTAGGTCAAACCTAAGTAGTCTCTGGAAGTCATAATGGGAGAAGCCTTATCTTTGCCTGGTGCTACCGGGTACGCTCATTTAGCACAGCTGATGGGCTGAGGTCAGTACTGAAGGATGGTCAGCAGAACCCCTCCATAGACACAGCTTTCATTCCAGAATTCTTCTCTTTGCTTCTTAGGTTCTTTAAAATTGTGCAATAATTTGATTCCTTTTTCTCGTTAAGTGCAAGGGGGTTATGATCATTGAACACCGCTTGCTACAGGCATACACAGTCACGATGCTTCATTTGATCTTCAGGAGACTACTGAGAACTATGATCATCACCCTATTTTACAGACAAAGAAACCGATGAGAACTATGATCATCACCCTATTTTACAGACAAAGAAACCGAGGTTCCAAGGTTGAGTGACTTCCCAATAGTCACACAAAATAAATGGCCATCCACCCGCCTGCAGATCACCTGCTCTTTCCACCCCATTGTCCTGCCTCTGCATGAGGTTGTGCGGCTTCCAGAGAGTGGATCAGGTTACATCAGCCTCAGGACCACCTACTTCATTAGGAAGAGTGAGTTGGAGGGAGGTGTCGGATGTGTGTGCGCTAGAAAGGCCTAGAAGTGGTAACTGGAGAGAACCAAAGTTATAAATAAAAGTTCCCTTCTGTTTTTGTTTCATCAGCCATCTCAGTTTTCTTCCCACCCACTTTAAATGTTTTAATCACCCAGTTGCTCATTCCTTTTGTTTTTATGCTTTGAAACACTATTAGGGATCTGGAAAGCAGGGTGAAAATCTTTGTTCTTAGTAAATATACATTTGGCAACTGCCCAGCTGGGAAGTAAACCGGTGAAAGCAGCTATTAGGGCAGCCCACAGTGAATGGGCAGGATGGGGTGTTAGTTCCAAGTTCCCTGGGTTTGGATCTGAACATAGGGAATAAAGAGTATCTCTCAACATGTAACTGGAAAAGACACCGGGGTTCGGGCTGCCTGTCACTATCAAATCCAATAAGCAATGACAGCAACTGAATCTTGTATGGGCGCTTTATTCAGATGGCCAGTGATCAGAGAAGATGGTGGGTTCGTACCCTAACAAACCATCTTCCCTTCTCTTTCCTGGCCAGATCTTGTATAAGGGGGTGGGGGAGGACAAACAAGGTGCGGTGAGGGCTTTGAAATTCAGGGAGGATTAGGTGAGCAAAACTGCAACATTCTTGTTCTCGGCAGTTAGCTATTCCCAAGGCTGGGGAGGGGGCGGGGGGGAGTCACACAAAAGGCCTGGATGCCTCCAACATGTCCCCAGGTGGTAATCTCTGGCCAGTGCCCCAGAAGGTCGGCTGCTTTTCCCAGGAGCCAGGATGGGCCTTATCTGTCGTTTCTGAAACAAAAGCTTAACATACACATTACTTGCTAGACTTACAGCTTTTTACCTTAAGCTAAAATTTTCCAACTCTTGAGTTCCCTATCAAGCATACCAATAAACACACATACACACACACACAATGAAGATACCATATAGAATCTGACAGATCACAAACTCTACAGTTTGACAGAAATATCCTCAAGTCTTAACTTCTTCCTTCATAGTTGGCACGGCCCTGGGGAAATGACAGCCACTTCAAAAATTTCAGTCAGGAGTCAAGGAGTGAGAGTTGCGATGCCACAGCTTCCTCAGAACAGCAATGCCGCTGGCTTCTCTCTTGTCGAACAGGAATGAAATACCATCCCTGCTCCGCCAAAGGTTCTTGTGATACTCAAATCAAATAATGAATATCAAAGTGCTCCAGACACACACTAAATCCCATACAAATTGAAGGGTTGTTTTCTAAGCAATATTTTCCCCATTGTCAATAAATCACTTGATGCTGAGCAAAAGGTCAACCTCCATAAATACGAAATAATTCACAGTGGTCCCCTAGAATGCAATCATTCTCCCATTAGACCAATCCCCACTGGCAAGAACCTTGTCTGGCACATGGCGGGCACTGAACAAATAATAAATATGCCTGGACACAAAATTGGAGGTGGAGGCTGAAATATTTTACCATACTGTGCCATTTCCTCTGTGTCACCTTTAAAACACCAGCTCCTGGCACAACACTCCTGCAGTGACTGATTTTATATGTCAACCTGGCTGGGCCATGGTGCCCAGATATTTGGCCTAACATTATTCTGGACATTTCTGTGAATGTGTTTTTTGGATAGGATTAACATTTAAACCTGTAGACTTTGAGTTTGAAGCAGATCATCTTCCATAAGGTGCGGGGGGGTGGGTGCCTCATCCAATTAGTGGAAGGCCTTAGAAAGGCAGACTGGCCTCTCCCGAGCATGAAGGACATCCACCAGCAGACAGCCTTTGGGCTGGAACTGCACCTCTCCCCTGGCTTCTACCTGCTAGCTTTCCCTGCAGAGTCTGGGCTCACCAAGCCCCCCAGTCATGGGAGCCTACTCTTGAAAATAAATCTTTCTCTCTATAAATACACATTACATTGATTCTATTTTGCTGGAGAGCCCTGACTCATACAATTATCAATATTCAATAGATATCAAGATGTTTAATCTCAAAGTAAATTATTCTTAAATAATCAAATTATTTCACTCTAAAAGAATCATTTTTCCCCAAATAAAAATTACTTCCAAAATGCTTCTAGATTCCTTTATCCATTTCTTCCCAAATATTTATTGACTCTCTTCTCATTTAATTGCTTACTAGAGACAGAAACAAACAAACAAACAACTCTGCATAAAGCAAATACAAGGCTACCCCAAATTTAGTGATAGTGAGAGTCCAAAATGCTGATGTATTACAAACGTAAAGGTTATAAAAAGTTAATCTAATTTTGTGGGCCTGTTCCTATTGTACCGAATATTGCTTGTTGACTGTAGGAACCTTAAGGAAACTTCTTTCTCTCTGGAAATACTGGACTTAGAAAACAGAACTGAGGTAGAATTCATTTATGCTCTATCTAATGTCAAAAAATGGCAGCAAAATCCTGAAAGGAACACGAAATTGCTGTACCTTCTAAAGTGTCTATGCATAAAATAGGTGAGGAGAAAGAGAGAAATTCAATTTAACACTGAGAGTAATTTTCACCTTTCCTTCCTGGGAAAACATGTGAAAGGTCATGTGTTGTCATGGAAACACTAAAATAAGAAATCTGTTTCAAATGCTTGTAGTTAGGTGCAAGGTTGTCAAATACAGGCTGTTTGTGTATGTCTCTTACAGAGCAGAAAAACACTGGTAATGATTTGGTATGTAATCATCCTTGTATTTGTTCTAAATCTTCCCTTGGTTTGGATTTTACGTGCATGACATCCCAAAGTTATTTCCTTTTATTTTCTTTCACAGAGTTTACAAAGGCATCTAGTCCAAACCTTTGTAATGTCACTAGGTTAAAGTCTAAATTATAGATTTTAAAGCTTAAAGGTCCTTTAAAAGAATTTAATGCAAAGCAAAGGTCCCATTCAAATTCATGAACCCATGCTCACAAACACAAAACCCTTGAAGCAAGAGTTGTAATTGCTGAGCTGTAAAAACCATGGAGTTTAGGATAAGACACACCCCTGAATTTGAGTCCTGGTTCTTCCCTTTAGTTTTACTGCGATACCTTAGGCAAGATACTTAACACCTCTCTAATTTCTTTTCTAATATGTAAAATGAAACTAATTGACTCACTTTTTATAGAATTATTGAATAAATAATAAATAATAGAGACCCCCAAAGTACAGATATTCATTATTATTATCTCCTTCCAATTACTCACATTCGTGAATGGGACCAGAGTCGGCACAACTGAAGCTGACCTTTAATTGCCAGATCCCTTCTATTGCTTTTGAGCCTGGTGGCTATACACCTTCTCACCATTGCAGATCATTGACACCAATTCCCATCAGAAGCCTACAACTCTTTCCTTGACCTTCAAGAATCTCATAACTGCCCAGATGCCACCTTGTCATCTTGAATTCCATGCTACCAATCAATCTCAAGTCACTAAGCATTAAAGTTGGAAGAGACTTGAGTGCCCTTATTTCATGGATGGGAAAGTAGAGTGTTCTGTTACAGATCCAACTGCTAGTGAGGGACAGAGCCCAATGTCCCAACTTCTGATTCAGATCTCCTGACTTTGCACCTCACAAACACTGACCCCAAAAAGCAAGAATACACTGCCCATTCCATACACTGTGTGAACTTCCAGTGCTCTATCTTTGCCTTGGAGAGAGCCATTTTCTTCAAACTTGGATACCAATGTGAGTACATGAAATCTTCCTAAGGATTATAGCAGCAGGAATATTTTAAAGAGTAATTTCTAATTCTTCAACAACCTTATCTTCTTTTTCTTAAACGTGATCTGCCTGACAACCTACCTTTCTTTCACTTTACAAAAGAAACTTGTTTCCTTAATTCATCCCACTACTTACTATGGTGACTTATCCCAGAAGGAAAAATAAATTTACCCAGGCAAAGTGTAATTATTAATGAAGTTGCCCCAATCTTTTCTTTGTCTTAAGCACATTTATAGTAAAAGAGAACCATGGTGTTTAAAAATAGTAGCTAATGTCAGGTTGTTCTAAAATGAGATACATGATAAATATAAGGTGAACAGAATGACATTTTAATGACTTTACCTCTTCCATCCCCAATGATTATCCAAAAACTTATCATCTTTGAGACAGAGTCCTATGAGGAAAAAAAAAAAAGAGAGAAAGTATGGTTAAGAAATGCTGAATGCTAAAAATTTTGTGTCTCCAATTAAAATGCATAAAAATGTTGCAACTATGCCTAACATATCCTTAGAACATGCATTTGGCTGAAAAACACCTTTAAACAGTCACAGTCATATACCTTTGCTTCTCTTAAAAACAATTACAGTGTGGTGTTTTTTCAGAACTGTGAAATTTTCCAAGGTGCACTGTATAGAATCCCCTTACAACAAAGACTTTGGTCCTCTGCCCAGACCCTCCAGTCAGACAGAACACTCCTGTCCACACTGCAAGTGGATTGTGGTGGGCTTTTGCTCTCTCCTTCGCTCTCCCCTTCCCTGCCCTCTCTTCTGCTTTATGTCTCTCATATCCTTCCCCGCCCCGTGCTTCCAGACTGCAACTAATTAATTCATTGGCTACTGTTGTCCAGGAGATTGATTGTTAATTGTATTATTCATGCAACTTTGCTGTATAGCACAAGAAATGAATCACTTTTCAGTTTCAACTGCCAGTGAGACAGACTTTGCAGACTAAAAGGCTTTCAAAAATAATTCCCATTTGATGGTAAAGGGGGAAAGACAGCTGTCAAAAGAGAGTAGAGAAGCAACACAGACACGTGAGTAGAAAAACCATCTCTAGAATCCACTCCCAGGGTGAGTGGTGCCACACTCAGGCTCCTGACTGTGGTCAATGCAAAATAGCAAGTACAGATTTATTCTCTTGCCTGAAATAACCCCAAAATTGAAAAAATATAGGAAGCAAGAGTTTCAAGACACCGGACATGAAGCAAAGGAGGACAATAACCCCTGAGAACAAAGGGGTTCATCTTGAACACAGGAGTGCTGTAAGGGTATCTAAGGGGAGTCAGAGGGGAATTGACTTGACCATTCTGGTCTTTGACTTGCCAGAAGAAACTGTCATTGGATATCTTGATGCTGAGGAAAGAAACTTAGAACTCACCATCCCCACAGAAGTCATTTAACTCCGGAGGGTTCTCTTACTTTGAAAAAGGCTAGCTTATGGTCAGCATCTAGGTCATGGCTACACTCTGCAACAGCAGCAGTATTATGTCTTCAAGTCCAGGGGAAAAAAAAAAAACTCAGGGGGGAAAAAAAGAAGCCATACAGGAAACCTGCACTATAAGCAGTATATAAGCAAAAACTATCCTAATAATAAATATCCTGAAGCAGAAACAGGACAGAAAAGAACTCAGAAGTTCCAAGCTAAGAGGTTCCAGTTCAAGAGGGCAACAGAGGAGGCTCCTGGATGTACCTCCTCCCCAGGACACACTGAATCTACAGCTATGTGTGGAACAATTTCCTCTGAAGAAAGTCCAAAGGTAGCTGAGCAATTCCTGCACACCAGGCAAATGAGAAAATCCCATACAAAGAGAGTAAAAGAGGCTGACACAACAGTCCCACCACGGACCCTCTCCCCAGCACGGTAGCCCCCAATCTGGAAGGAACTCACAACTCAGAGCTTCTCACCAAGAAGTGAAGGGTTTGAACCCCAGATCTGGTACCCCACCTCGTAAAACCTACACCTGAGAGACAGCCCCCAAAATGCCTAGCTTTGAAAGCCCAGGGGGCTTGCATCCAGGACACCCATAAGGCTACTGTGAGCCCAGGAATAGCTCTTAAAAGGGCTCACGTGACCTCACCTGGCCACATCCCAAGGCACAGCCCAGAGGCAGCAGACTCAAATGGCTGTTTTCTGTGAAAGAGAGACTCTACTCATCTTAAAAGCTTCAGCCTGAGAATCAGGCATGTCATTTATTACTCATCTAGGGGCGACTGAAATACTCTTCAAAGACCGTGGGGGCAAGCGGGTGCCATAGCTCTCTCTCTGCCTAAAGGGGCTGTGCCCACATCTGGCATGCTAGTTTTTGTGGCTGCCAAAGTGGGGACGCCCCATGACTGCCTGGCTCTGGAGAGATTAAATCTAGTATAGGCAAAGATCTAGTCTAGAATGGCATAAGCATTATGCCCTTCAGGGCAACATTTACTAGTTAGAACTGATGTGTAAGTACCAAGTGATAGGCAATTGACCCAATACAAAGCCTTTATAGTTTGTTACCCATGTATTCACAGTAAACTCTATGTGTCCATCATAAAGGATATCAACCATTCTTAACATGTCTTATTGTTGCCTTCTATAAATTGTTGTATTAAAATTATTATTATAGTTGGCAACTTGCCTACACGAAAACTAAACTTGGTTTAACTGAAAACTAAAGTCAAGAGTCTGGTGCCCAGAGTGAGCAAACAAAGAATTAAGTGTCATAAAACAAAATAAAACAAAAAACCCGACGATGTTTTGGCAAACTCCAAATAACATCACTAAAATCTTGAGGCATGTTCTTTTCTACTTGATTTTATTCCACCCTCGTACTCTAAAGTCGAACTTGATCTCAATAGCACTGCCTCACGGAAGCCCCTCATACCAACGGTGGCTCCAATGCTGCTCTGCAGTCATTTCAGACCCGGCAGGAAGTTCCCTTTCTGATGTCTTCTGGGATTCATTGACCGTTTGCCTTTCTTACCTTCCCATCATTCCTATGCCTTGATGTCACTCTGCACCATCATGTGAGATATGTTTCCTTTATCTCGTGCACATCTGTGCGGAATTCTGTTTCCTTATATCAGAGCTGGCACCACAATCAACTATCAGGTTTTTATATCTGAATTTGTTGAAATTTGATCAACAGTGTTATTTTCTTCAAAAATGCTACTGCTCTCTTTCTGTTCCCACTTGCCATTCTCTTCATTTGGACACTGAGACGGACGCCCTGTGAGAACCACTCCTGCAGACAGCATGCACATTCTCAGTGGGCACCACGAAATGTACTTGTGCTGTTATGGTAAAAAGCACTCTTTTAGCCTTAAAACTCATTTTAAATTTAGAAAATAAAAAGGTGATTCCCAAGCGGCATATCACTGAGTAGGTCTTGACTCCCTGAAATGTGTTTTACACTTGATCTTGGCCACAAGGCTGAGACAGAGGAAGCAAGCACACACAATGGGCTAAAGATAGTTTATTCAATAAATGGTGTTGGGAAAATTGGACAGATACATGCAAAATAATGAAACTAAACCACCTTCTTACACCATGTACAAGAATAAATTCAAAATGGATCAAAGACTTAAATGTTAGACCAGAAATCATGAAAATCCTAGAAGAAAGCATAGGCACAAAATCTTGGATATTTCTCATAGAAATTTGTTATTAGATATACTTCCCCAGGCAAGGGAAACAAAAGAAAAAAATAAACAAATGGGACTACATCAAACCCAAAATGTTTTTGCACAGAAAAGGAAAACATCGACAAAATAAAAAGACAACCCACAGAATGGGAGGACATACCACAAGGGGTTAATCTCCAAAGTTTATAAAGTGCTTACAAAACTCAACATCAAAAAAATACAAACAATTAAAAAATGGGCAAAGGACCTGAATAGACACTTCTCCAAAGAAGACATAAAAATGGTCAATAGACATATGGAAATATGTTCAACATCACTAGTCATCAGATAGATGCAAATTAAAACCACAGTGAGATAGCATCTCACACCAGTCAGAATGGCCACCATCAACAAATCAACAAATAACAAGTGCTGGTGGAGGATGTGGAGAAAGGGGAACCCTTGTGCACTGTTGGTAGAAACGCAGACTGGGGCACCCGCTGTGGAAAGCAGTATGGAGGAGACACCTCAAAAAATTAAAAATGGATCTGCCTTTTGATCCAGTGACCCCACTTCTGAAAATATATCCAAATGATCCCAAAACACTAATTTGAAAGAACATAAGCACACCTATGTTCTTTGCAGCGTTATTTACAATCACTAGATATGAAAGCAGAACAAGCGTCCATCAGTAGATGAGTGGATAAAACAACAATGGCACATTTACACAATGGAATTCTATTTGGCCATAAAAAAGAAGAAAATTTTGCTCTTTGCAACAGCATGGATGGATCTGCAGAACATTATGCTAAGTGAAATAAGCCAGTCAGAGAAAGACAAATACTCATATGTGGAATCTAATGAACAAACTGAATTAACAGGCAAAACAGAGACTCATAGATGGACAGCAGATAACAGCTAGTATAGAGGGAGGAGGTTAGGGGGTGGAGGGATTGAGCAAAAAGGAAAAAGGACTCATGAACATGGACAACAGTGTGGTGACTGCTGTGGGGAGGAGAGGATAAGGAGACTAAATAGTAATGGAAAAATACAATCAAGATTAAATTTAAAAAGAAAACACACCAAAAAGAAAAAAGTGTTTTATGATCAGCCTCACTAAAGAGTATTTTCTTCACCCTAAAACCATTGAGCCATTTTTCAGAAATTATTTTTAAATGGCACCAGTATCTTTTACTCCATAATAAGATGGGAAAGCATCTCTAGGGATGATGAACATTAGAACTCAAATACACTGAAGAATTATCACCATGACATCAAGGATAAATTACTGAGATCAGACTCATCCCTGTTGTTTTGAGGCTGATGGATAAATGTGAAAAAAGGGTCATCTAAAAATAGGTAGATAAGTAGACCCTAAAAATATAAAAAACAGAGAATATCAATGCTGAATTTTGATTTTACTAACATCATGATTTGCTTTCTCATTAAATTTTCATTAAAATACTATGAAAGTATTGTTGCTAATTTTTGTACCAATTTTTGTTAGATGTTGCTAATTTTTGTACCAATTTTTTAAGTCTATTTAAGCCTATTGACCTCTTTCTCAGAATAAAGTTTTTTTAATATATAAAGTAAAATACATAGGATTACCAAGGAAAGCAGCTATCAAAAACAAATCAATGAAGTAGTAATAAGTTACATTTTATTGATAAATAATAAGACCTAATAGCAGGTCTAATAACCTAATTACAATGGTATTGAACATAAATGTTACTTTGAGATATCTTTAAAACTGCAATAAGCTATGAAAATATTTGTCATTTTTATGGGACACAAATACTGCTAATACTGCTTTGGTTTTTTGCTTATATTCACAAAGAAAAGAAATGACAAATTTCAGTCTGAAGTTAAAGAAAATAAAGACGTATTTTTTTTCCAACTAAATTCACAGATCTCCTGAATTCTATTTTGTGTAGGGAGTTTCCTTGCCCTGCATAGTTTCTAAACATTTCTATATAGTCATCTATAGATTTAGGTGTTAGTGATTCAACAGATCATTACTGAGGGCATACTAATCACCTTAAATTAAGTTAGGGAGGGGCTCAGTAAACAACGTGGTACTGTCTCAAAGAATCTTACAGTCTAGTAGAGGGAAATATCTCATAAATTACCACAATTAAACACTAGAGATATTACATGGAAAAAACCCAGTACAGAGAAAGCCCAAGTGACAGGAGGGTCAAAGAACCCAAGTGCCATAAGCAGAGGTGTGTCACCAGACTGACTTATGGGTTGTGGGTGGGAAAGATCTCTCCAGGCAGAAGGAATTTCATGACCAAAAATATTGACATATAAAAGCAGTTCTAAAAGAGTTGGTCATTTGATATGGCTTGAGATCCAGTTTAAGGATCTTTTACCCAAATTACATTGTATCCACTGCCTATGAAGATGCTTAAACATATCCAAATACATTAGAGAAACTATTTATTTCAAAATTAATATTTAAGTAGCCGTCGATTCCACACAAGTGTTTGGACTTTTAGCATTATTTGTTGCATGAACAAAGGAAGGAAGGAACAGAGTATATTGGAGCCCTGCAGTGGCTCCAGTAGTACTTAACAGGTCTTATAAGAACCACCAGGTGGCAGGTATTTAGTCCGAGAATGGCTGTTCACCAAGAGCAAAACTCAGATGATGAAATGTATAATAGCTTTTGTTTGCTTGATTCTTACCGTCTGAGTTCATTAAAGTCAAATGAATTTTGTGAGGAGATGAACTGAAGAATATTTTTAGCCCTTTGCCCCAGAAAAATAACTGTTTATTGAATTGGCTTATGAAATTGAATTTGAAAATGGCAGTAACAAATACTCTTCTCTCAGCAAAGAAAAATATAACAAAAGGAGGATTTTTGAGGCTAAGTTATAACTCTATAGGGATTTCTACTCCTCAGTCTCCAAAATCAGTAAGAGGAGGATTATAGCCACAAAAAGTCATTATATTGTCACATATTATTTGAAGAAATAAAGTACGTGAGGCGGATGCCTTTCTATGGGTGTTAAAACTCAAGTCTCCATAGGACAGGCCTCAATCTATACAGCAGGAAGAAGGACCTGAAATACAGCATCCCCGTCCACGTACAGGACGACTCCACAAGCCCTTGGTATGCCTGGATGTCGTAAGTGGGACACTGAGAAAAAGAGAGGTCACCCAAAGGAGACAATCCAGATGCAGGGAACATCTTCAGGAAATGAAGATGCTCCGTGGAATCACATGACAGGAGCCACTGAGGGCTCGCACGGGAGAGTCAGACAAGCCCCTTTTGATCAGGATTAGGACAAGCGAGTTACAGAGAGACGGGATTCTGCTTTTAAAAGGGGAGGATTTATTTTTTCATAACTGGGACAGACGACCTAAGGGAACTCGGAGGTTTTCCTCAGTGGATGGCTGCAGGAGAGGCTCCAGTGTGAGTAAGAGCCTTAAAACCCAGACCGTCCACCTCCAGAGACCGCACTCTCAGAGAGAGGCAGCAGCACCGGGAAACGCGCCACACGGGGCCGGATCAGAGCACCTGTTCAGTCAACAGTTCTTCTTGCGTGTGCTTTTCCTTTTTGTTATTACTTACGTTTGATTGCGTAGCCTCACTTTTACTTCAGAAAATAAATCTAACTCAATTTATTTACTCGCATAACTGCTTTATACATGCTTATAATAAAGATCATCATACTCCATAGTCACAAATTTACTTTTCAGTCATCAAATACACTAGTATGTATTTATCTCATTCGTTTAATTAATACTCATGATGACCTAAGCATAATTCTTGACCTGTGATAAGTACTCACCAAGTCTTTGTGAGACATCAACAATTATCTCTATTTTATACAGAGTCTCAGTGTATAAGTCCCCACAGTTTATAAATTACAGAAATAGGAGTTTAATTTATAATTTCTGGATCTTTTTCATGTGTTTCTTTTTGCCATGGTACATCAGCACAGGTGAAAAAAATAATACCTATACATAAGTACAAAGAAAAGGCACATACATGTGTGTGCATGTGAGAGAAAAAGAGAGACAGAGAGAGGCATCCAAATGTAGTGTGAAGTGGTCCCCATTTAACAGAACTAAGAAAGCTCCTGATGATAAGTTTTGCCACTCGTTAGAGAAGAACCATTTAGTTTCACAGAAGAGCACACTGTTGCTCCTACCAAAGCTATGGGAATGTATATATTTCCTATACATACATATGCAGATGTTTCCCAGTTAGTACGCTATCACACAGTGGTGAACTATCTCAACATTGGCTAGGACTAATGTGATACATGGAAGAAACTCTACAGAGAATATGCAAAGCAGCATTAAAGTCACCAACAAGGGTAAGGTTAATTAACACTATTCTTAGCAATGTCAAGCAATCAGCAAGAACAGTATTAAATTGGGGTCACTGGGAGTTCCCCCTGCACTCAGCATGCTGAGTAGACCATTATATTATTCATAATAATCTGTGCCAGCCTATAATGGCTTATGTATTTATAGACTATCCAATGAAGTTTACAAATTCAGGTTTAATTCAAACTTGGCCTTTCCTTTGTTTCGTGAATTGATTCGAAGCATTCATCATGGGCCAGACATTATGTAGAGGGCTTTACATGTATGATTTCACTTAATAACTCAATACATATTTAATTGTAAACTCTGGTTTTCAGAGAGGACAAACCACCAGACTGGGTCACAAGTTGAGCCAGGTGTTGAACCCAGACACTCTGAGTCCTGAGCCATCTAAGCCTGCACGCTCAGACTAAGCACCATGGCAAGGCACCATTCAGGTTTGGGGAAGCACAAGCCTTGGGAGTCTGGGTGAGACAGCGCTGCCCTAAGAGAAGGAAATGAGTTCCATATGCAGGTTGGCTCCAGGGAGCATTTCTGGGGAAGAGTGGCACAATTTAAAGCCCAGAGGAATGCTGAGGATCAGGGTGGTTTATGAGCCAGTATGATCACAGGGAAAGTGGAATAAACAGACATCAGGAACCGCAGAATGAACAAGATAGGGCCCCCAAAGCAGGGTAGGGGGAGGGAAGACTCCCAGAACAGAATGCCTACAGTCCACAGAAGCCAGGCTCCTCACCCATGCATGAAGGCTCCATGCCCTGGCCCTGGCACACAGCTCACTTCAGCTAGTCTATGTCCTTGAAGGGCAGTGCTGTCCATAGTCAAACAGAAGTAAACAGCAAAGGTTCTAATTTAGCATGCAGTTTCAGGAACATCTTCAGTGGACATGCATATTTTGTTACCAATAAAGAAATCATATTCACGTTTCATCCTCTACCTCTCCTTCTCCCCCACTTAGCGCTCTCTCTCTCTCTCTCTCTCACTCTCACACACACACACACACACACATACACCACTCCCAAATACACATCTTCATAGGATGCTCTCATATGAGACTGGACAACCCCTCATCAAGCCTTCACGGGATGGACAATGGGATGGACACACGCCATGGTCCTGACAGTGAGGAGGCAGCTTGCTGAGGGAATAGCACTGAGAGAGGGCCAGAATTAAAATGCTGAGTCAGACAGGAAATTTCTGAGGTGGCAAATAAATGAAACTGACTTCATTTTTTTTAAAAAAAACTGTGGTTTTTAAGGAAAATACTGGAGCATGCACAGACCTTGGCTACTCCCTTGTAGACTGCTCCCACTGAGTTTACCTAGGCACCTGTACAAGCCCATTGAGAATTCGAGGAGTCTTAAGGCCTGACAGTCGTCTTAGGAGGAAAGAAGCCCTCTAGTGGCCATGAAGCCACTTTCATTTTTATTTTTTTACAAAAACAAATTTATATGCATTTATTCATTTCATTTTACTTTCAAATTAATTGTTTTGCCAGGGACTTCCAAGGAGTGAAGGCAGCTGCCTATGAAATGCACAGGAGAAAGCACAGGTATTGCTGAGGTTGTTGGTACAAATGCTCGTCATAGCAATACTCATTATACAATGGTGCTCAGATACTCCAGGCGGGTAACCTCTTTGGGGAAATACCAATTAAGGGTGAGCAAAAGTACAGCAGTGCACTCAGCTCAAGGTCATATGGTGCCAACTGCAACTTTCTCTGCACGCATCTCCTCCAGGACCTGGAACCTGGGACCTGGGAGTCCGTGTCTTCTGCCTCATATTCATTCAGCACACTCGACTGAGTTACTCCTCTGCTCCAGTCACTTATTCTGTGACTGGATAAAAAATATCTTTATCTGGGGGATAAAGATACAACAGAATAAAACAGACAAGACTCCTGCCCTTGCGGATTTTACATTCTAACAGAAGTGAAGACAATATACATTAAAGGAAAACTTTCATTTTAGATGGTGGTCGAGCTCTATTACAAAAATACAAAAATGTATTTAGCTAAGAGGAAGAGCCACTTTAGATACTGTGATTGGTGGAAATCTCCTAGAGAACGTCGTATTTGCGCTAAGTGCTAACTGCTTTGAAATACTTGACCGTTTACATGATCTGGAGTTGGGGACTTGCTTAGCATGTTGCAGAAGCAGCCAGAGGTCCAGTGTAGGCAAGTATAATGAGAAAAAGCATGATGAAAGATAAAAAAAATTCAATGGATCCATGTTATGTAGGAACTTCTAGAATGTGGCAAGAAGTTTTTAATCAATTTCTGAACAAACTGAAAAGCAGTTGGAGAATTTTAAGCAGGAGTGCTATCTGCTCAAAAGTTTACCCTGGTGCCAAGTGGAAAATGGATGGTTGCGGGTGAGAGGAGGTGGAGCGGAAAACCCACTTAGGAGGTCATTCTTGGAAACATCGAGTGGCCAGCGTGCAATATAAAATTGAGGTCACTGGGAGTTTCTGATGTATTCAGCACACTGAATGACCCATTATGATCCTCATATTTTTCCCTAAAAAACAAATGTCTAAGAGTTTATATATTCTCAGGGTATTCTAGTAAGGTTCACAGAGGCTAATTCTCTTCTTGTTTTTGCTGTTTTTGTTGTTAAGCCTTTGCCCTAATTTCCTTTTCATTGACAGAATTCCCAGTGCGAGAAAACCAGGAACCAGCGTAACTCTCAGTTCAACCGCCATTTGCCAGGGGACCTTGAGCAGCTCTCTGAGCCACTTTGGGTCATAATCTTTTTTTCCAAGAATGAGTAGGGTCAGCATAGGCTCATTGGGCCCTGAAATTATATCATTGTTCATATAACAAGTAATTATAGCATGGTCAGAATTAGCTTTGCCATTTATTATTCAGAAGGGAAAATTAATCGGCCATGAGCACAGTGACCTCAATATTGGTTATATACTTGTGCTGGCTTTAAATAATAGTTTCATTTCTTTTATTATACTATAATTCTCTAAAAATATCTAGGTTGTTTGATTTTTACTCCTGCCTTCATAATGTATTTCATGAAACCAAGAACCTCCTCCATTTTTTAAAAACCTGTTGTGTCTAGCCTTTAGAAAGTACTTAGAATATAGGAAATGTTCCAAAAACACTAGCTGAATGGATGCATCAAAGAATTGTTTGCCACATTAGTGGGAATTCCTCTGGACGAAGAGGCACAGAAATTCAGCAGACTGACCTACAACCAAGTTTTGTTTATATATTGTTATAGACAAGTACTTTCCATGGTTTTCAACATCATGAACTCCTTTGTTTACTTAAAATCTTCCATAAAAATATGAAAACCTGGCTCTCATTGAAGAAGGGATGGAAAGCCCAGAGTTTTGCCCAACACCTTTGTCTTCTAATTCCTTCGCTGAGGTGTCTCCATAAATAGTTTGAAAACTGCTGGGAACCCTGACTACCAACCTCTTTCTAATTCACAGATGCTAGAGTTGATTAAACCTCAGTAACTTGCCAACCACCCCGTTCAACAGCTGCGTCTCTCCTGACCAACTCCAGGGAAAGAAATCCATACCCTGTAATATTTAAATATCTCTATTAGAAAATACTACCTTTATCTGGTAAAAATCTGTCTCCCTGGGCTGCATTCAATCCTCACGAATCTCAACCAGCTGGTTTCCTTTTGCACAGGACAAACGTTTATCCATTGGAAGGAAGCTGTGTCTCATGGCTTCCCTGTCCAGAATGAACATTGCCCAGTTTTTTGTTTTGCTTGCGTTAATATTGATTCACTGTCCTCGGGGTCTCCCAAATTTGCATAGACAAAACTTTTCTCCTCTTTTGTTTGGGCACAATTTGACAAGCACTGGGGAAGGAATGGTACCCTGATTAAAACACAACGATCCCAGCAAGTATTCTCCACTCAGAATAGATAAGACCATCCACTCCCACTTTTCTGTTCACAATAATTTTGTTAATGCCAAGTGATATCCTTGAGCCTTGAGGCGTGTACGTCATGCTGGGATTTACCCACAAGCTTTGCTCATTCTGTTGCCACTACCTACTCAGGGACACCTTTCTCTCCAGCATGGGCTACACTGTCCAGGAAACTGCTCCCCCTTTTATTGCCTCTGACACAACAACATTTTAAGATGTTGACTGTAATCATTACTGCGCAACAAACAGTAAGGAAGTAATATAGATTTCAAAATATTTCAAAAAGTCCTTGACGGCGCTGTCTCTGGATTAGAGTGAACTGTGGGTGAACCATCTTACTGAATATCTCCTAGTCTCCTTGTCTACATAGATGCTCTGAGGATGTATCTCTCAAAAGAGCATAAGTTTAGGATGGTCATGCGCAGGGATCTACATCCTGCTCCATTACAAACTAGCAACAATATTGGCAAATAGCAACATCATGAGGGTCGTCATTTCCTCATTTCTAAAATGAAAATACCATGTTGTATGATCAGTGTGCAGAATAGCTTCCCTGACGGTTTAAGCATAAATTAAGCAGGGGTGTCTCTCTTTTAAGTCTTTTTTCTAGGGATTATTTACATTAATTTATTCTAGGGATGAACATATTTTCATGGTATTGTACAGAAAATATATCATGGGGAGTGGTAACACAACTTAATGGACTGAGAGGCTCAGTCCACTTAATGAAGGCAGTGATGCCTTCATTAAAAAACCCTTACTCAGGCCCTGGCTGTCATAGCTCAGTGGATTGAGCGTGGGCTGCGAACCAGGCATCACAGGTTCGATTCCCAGTCAGGCCACATGCCTAGGTTGCAGGCCATGTCCCCCAGCAACCACACATTGATGTTTTTCTCTCTCTCTCTCCCTCTCCCTTCCCTCTCTAAAAATAAATAAATAAAATCTTTAAAAAAAAAACCCTTACTCAATTAAATATCTCAGGTAGGTCTCATGACCAAGGTTTACTTTTCCTCTTAAGAACAGAGAGTCCCCATTGCTCCAAATCCTGATGAGATAACACCAAATTGTTTATGAAAACTGGGCCAACAACTTGAATATTTAAAAATGAATTTTTTTTATTTACTCATGTTCTGCACATCAAAGAAATGAGGGCAGCAGCTAGCAGCCAGAGGCCATACTAATTGCCCTGAGTTTTTAACGTAGTAGTATCATCTGTTCTATTGTATAAGTAAATATAACCCCACGTCTACCTCCCTTCTGTACCTTCGTAGGAATTTGGGGCGCAGGGAACAGTCCAAATGTTTTATAGCTGATAGATATTAGAACAGAGATTCAAGTGTACATTTTGAAAGCAGAAGGAGTTACAGTAAATAAATGAACATATATGATGCCTGTCCAGGAAGTATCCAGCCATGTACTATGAAAAACAGAGACATTTATTGAAGAAAGTACAAGATACAAGAAACACACATAGGACCATGATGCCTCAGTGCCCTTCAAAGTAGGCACCTTGGGATCTCACACAGTTCTCCTGACTGCAGCATGATGTTCCTTCTGTTCTGGTAGAAGCCATGGAAGGAATTTTGCCATGACAAGGTGCCAGGATGCTGCATCAAAATCTCGGACACAGTAGTTTTTGGAATCCCCAGCTCAGCTTCTAATTCTCACACTGTTAGTCACCAATCTTTGTTGATTGCAGCCCACACAGGTTCAACATTCTCAGGTGTTCTGCTTGTTGCAGGCCTTCCAGAACGTGGATCACTTTCAACAGATTCTTGACCATCTTTGAAGCATTTGTGCCATACTTTCATTTGTGTCGCACTCATTGCATCAGCCCCAAAAGTCTTCTGAATTATATGAATAGTTTCCATGGAGTAATGCCTAAGCTTAACACAAAACATGATGCAGATTCATTTCTCTACTAGCTCAGTCATTTAGAATGTGACAGCCACCCTGTACACATGCTCACTCAATGGCATCTACCACCCCACTGACTAGTTCAGTGAAGTCATCATCATTCATGCACATTCCATTCCACTCTCCTTGGTTGCCGGGTTACATGGATGTCATGCAAACAGTTCTCATTATATTAAAAATGGATGGACTTTTTCCAGACAGACCTTGATATACCTCTAAAAAGAAAGACAAATATTTGAGAAGAAAACGAGTCACAGAAGAATGAAGGGAAGTGGGACATTTGGTACTCTTTCGTTTAGTTGGGATTTTAACTTCTACAAGAGGTGAGGTTGACACATGTTGATAATGAAAAGCTGATTTCATCATTACCTGCACTTCTCCCATTCCCACTGCCTAAGCATTCTTTTCCTATCTGGCACCCTCTCATTCACACTTCTGCAGTAAACTCAATGGCCACGTTTCCTGTAAATTCATGGGAGGTATTTACTCTCTTCTCTGAGCTCCCATACACTCAATCCATACATCTACCATGTCATTTCGCTGCTATTTTTAGAATCTATAACACCCCGTCTCTTTCTTCATTAGACAATGAGATCTCCAAAGGCAAGAATCATGTCCCACCATTCTTCATTCCCCCAACTTCTACCACTATCATTGGAACATAGTGGATGTTCGGTACATGATTTTTGGGTAAAGGAAGGAAAAACTAACCTTGTTTCTGTCTGGATTTCTCAACATTTTACTTCTTCCATAGTTAGTATAAACTAACATCAATCTTCTCCAAGGTCTTCAAGTAAATTAGGTAATTTGGGGACTCTTTCTAATAACTTTAATGCCAGAGCTTTCTATATACCTCTCTGGATGTTGTCAATTACCTGCTCATTGGGATTACATTATTTCTTTCTGGCATCCAAATTCTTGATATGCCTAATGTCACCTAAACCCAGTTACAACAAGTCAGTAGCCAATGAACATTGAATTTCTAAAACCTATGCAAATGGTTTTCTCTTCCAGAAATTCCCTTAAACATTTTCTTAAATATTATAATCTCTATTTCAATCACCAAGAGAACACTTCACAAGCATACTTTTCTTGGCCTAATTTATTAAACTCTAATTTTAGTAGCATTTCCCTGTGCTAATCTATAAACAGGCCGAGTGAAGGAACTCTACCTACACCTCATTTCAACGTTCAGTTTGCTCCTTTCCAAGCACAGAAGTTCGCACCTGGTGGACCTTCAAGATAGAGGACTTGCGTAATTGAACCAGCAGATTCCACTTGTCTCTTGACCTATTTGTCCAGCTTTAGGTAAATCTGCTAAAAAGGCCTCCACTCCTACCTCACACTCAAATTTTCTAGTGTGATAGTTTATAATTTTGAACCAGGCCACTTAAACTCCAGCCTAAATTGGTTACATAAATCCTTTACACAATTTTGACTCATCTATAATTAATCATCATAATGAAATTGTTAAATTCCATTTATTTCTAATACCATAAATCTTTCATACCATATAATTTGTGGTATGATTACATGATTAGCTGAGTAGCATAATTAGCACATTCCCGAGACTTAGAGCATGACCTTGGATTGAATTCTGTTAGTCCTCTTACCTCATTATCAGTGACTCCAATAGGAGATTAGAAAATCTGTTGCTCACGCATAAATCTTTTCCTTATGGCTCTTTTTCCTGAGAGCCATTTGCACGTGGAGTGTCTCTCCTAATGTGCTTTTTAGTTTCCCCCATTTTTTAAATATTTTGACTCTCAGGTTTAAGTTCAGTAAAGTAAAATGATAAGTATTCATTTAAATAGACACATTTCACAAAATATTTTATATATGCATAGTATATGGAATAACCCCCATATAAGAGCCTATTCTACAATCAGTGCAAGCTGGAAGGTCTTTTCAAGGCTAGCCTAGGACTAGTACACTTTCATTCTCAATGCATTCTACTGGCCAAAGCCAGGGCTAACTTCATGAGCATATGATCTCTGCAGTTGTACAGGGCTCCATGCTTTGAAAAAGGCTCAGTGCTTGGTTTAATGCTCTACTATCACCACTCTACATTTTTAACAATGTTTGAACGAAGGGCCCCACATTTTCACTTTGCACTGGGCCCCACAAATTATGGTTGAGCTCTTGGTCAAAACCAGTCACAAAGTCATCCCAGATTCTAGAGAAGGGGAGATAGGAGAGAGAGGCAGGCTACTTCCTGATGGGTAGAGAACATATATGTTCAGGAAGGGAAGGATTTGGAGAAGACTGTATGTCTGTTTTACTAATAAAGAAACTGAGAGGAGAGAAGGGAATTAACTTTTACCGAGCTACGTAGCTGGCCATTCATGTCACAGATACAGCTCTGATACCCACTAGGTAACCACTGTGCTTAGTCCAGAGCACACTGGGGACACAACTGTGAAGTTCATGGAGCTCCTGCTCTTGTACAGTCACTGGAACCATTACCAAGGTGAGAATGCATTTGGACACAGTGTACTTCCTTTCAATATCAGCACCCAGTTTAGTTCTCTGGGTTGGCATCTCCTGGCCAACTCTGATTATTCAGACTCCAGTGCCTAAAACCAGCCATCTGTCCTTCATCCCACCTGGGCCAGGTCATGAGCTTCCTCCACTCCTCGTTAGGAACAATGAACTTGGAAGAGGAGAAAGACAATATTGGGGTCAGGCAGGGGAAGATATAACACAAGGCAGGGTAGGTCCATAGGTTAAGAAAGAAAGTAAGCTCAAAAGATGAGATCCTCAACCACGAGACTGAAGCTGAGATTCCACAGGGTAAGGAAATGAGAAATGATTAGCACAGGGTTAGCTTCCAAATTTGAAATCTTAGAAATGTAGCAATGTTGAGAGATTTACTGTTAGGCAACCTGATGGTCTGATAGACTGAGGAATCATAAAGATACACAGGAAACAGATGGCCACACTTTGATATTCAATTATTTTCTTATACATGAACTTTGTGTTGTTTCCACTGCTGCACTGTTACTGATGATGCTACCATGCATTTTAGGAGCCCATGCATTTTAGGGTGGAAGTTCAGTGCCCAGACCCTCCATCCATCCAGACGGCCTCACTCTGATTCTGCCAGTGCTAAGTTGCCCACTAGCTGAGTGACACAGGGCAAGACGCTTCCCCGCTGCTGTCTTGTTTTCCTCGTGTGCAAAATTGTGGAGCAAATAGTTCCTGGTTCATCAAGTTTAGGGCTGGATTAAGTGTGATTTTTAGTGCTCAGAGTCTGAAACATTGTAAGTACTCAGCAAACATTAACTATTTTTGTCTTTATGTTTCTATTCCAACATAATTTACAAGTTAAAATAATTCTACCTCTGAAATTACCAAGTAGGACTTTGAAAGATATTTCAGATTGCCCTTAAAATTTTTCATCATGCCTGTTTCTTCACGTCCATTTTAATTTATCAGCTCACTTAATTTTTCCTGAATCTGATTAGTGATTTAGTATAATTTTAATTAATCCATGTTCATTTGAATATTTTTTTATATTTTAGTGTGTCTGAATATATTTATACCTTTCATTGTTTGTCTTTATTTTTGTTTCATGACTTCTGCTTATTCTTCCATTGGGTTGTTCTTTGTTCTCTTATTAAATTAGAAAATTAATACCAAAAACACACATAACACAAAAAGCCTTTTTTTCAAACATTTTCTTTCAAAACCCAGAAAAGTTTGTCCTCTATCTCTTGTCTTCATATACATACAGGGTGGTTTTTTCCTATAGGTTTTTTATTTTTTAATGCGATAAAAATCTTTCTTCTGTTGATACTCTTTTTATGAGTCTTTTTTGTTCTGCCTTTAGGTTTTCAATCATTCCAGACCTTAGGGTATTATTGATGAAATGTATGAGAGGTGAGACAGGAAGTGTGTGTAGACATGACTACTTCTGGTAGAACCTGGACCGTGGACATCTCTGAAGATGTGAGGCGTGAGCTAAGAACAACAGGGTGAGAATGACTTTGCTATGTGCAGAGGCAGAGAGGAAACAAGAGACATGAAGACCCCAAAGACTAGTTCTGTCCAAGCCCTAGGAAAGCACTAGTATGGCTGAGCAAAGCGGCTGTGGGGAGGAATGGGCAGAGACTAGCTCTAAGGGGAACCTTCCTCGCCACAGGTTTTGCACCTGTTCTGTTACCACAGCCTCTATTACAAGCAACCCAATGTGAGATAATGAACTCAGGGACCTACTAGCACAGCGAGTGTTGTCTGAGGCATGAATAAAATTAGCTTAGCAACTGGGGTCAAGGGAAGGGTAAAGCAGAGTTTGCTGATTCTTCCAAATGAGATCATTTTTTTCTCTCAAAAGCAAAAGTCCTGACACAGAAAACCAATGATGATATGCCATAGCAAATAACCCTATGAGAAATTATTTATCAAGAGGAAAGGAAAAGGCTACACACAATGGCATATACAGAAAATTCTCCAAAACAACAAATGCCTTATGGAAGTACTACAAAAAATAGTACTGTTGTATTTGCTGTGTATCATGCAGACCCCTGTTTTTGTGAATTATACACAAGATTACTATACCCATGGTATGAAGTCATTATATCCACATATAATGTGCAACCTTATTTTTCCCTCAAAAATTTAGGTAAAAAAGTGCTCATTATACATGGCAAAATGCAGGTAACTGAGTAACTTTAAGAAATATGAAAACCATAATTTCCTTGATGAAAAGGTAAATGGCATTATCATATGGCAGGAACCACTCTGGAGTGTGTGGATATATATGATTTACATGTGTGTGAGATATGTGAGCATGTGTGTGTGTGAGAGAGAAAGCATGTGTGTTTTGAAGAAATTTCAGAATAATTATCACACGGTCCCACTGACTTGTTCTCCAGCTTCCGAATTCCATCAGCACAGACAGCCTCTCGGTGCCGCGCAGCTGGGGCTGCTGCTGCTCCCGCAGCCGCACTGCTGGGCGAGCTGGTTTAATTGGGGATCGCCCACTGTGTGCAACGCTCATGTTTATCTGCTCATCCAAAGGTGTCCGCAGCACACTTTGGGCTTGAAAGCAGAGCATGTCCTCCAAGAACAGTTGCTGACCGACAGCCCAAACACCAGGGTGAGGAGTGGTGAGCCCCTGCGGGAGGCTGCCCAGGGAGTGGTGCGCTGCGCTGTCCAGAGGAAGTTTCGGGGGACACAGCAGCAGCAGCGTTGGCTCGGACTTCCCATGCCTCTGGGTCAGGGCCACTCCTCTTGATTACATTGTGTGTGAGCCTAATCTTCGGTGCCCTGTCAAACACAAATATGGAGCTCAGGGCGGTGGACAGTCTTGAGGGACTACATTCAATTCATAGTGACGGACACGCAGCATCCCTGGACCATTCCTGAGCTCTAAACAGCCCCATCCTCCTGTTCTGTGGCTCCCTCAGACAGTGCTGATTAAACACTGGTCCTGCTCTGTGGTATCTACCATGTGGACCAGTCACTTTCCAGTATCAGGGACTTTTTTTCATATAATTCACAATATATTCGATAAACTTTTTATATTATTACAATCATAATTCAGCCCCTGCTTCCCAAAGTTATACCCAAGTTGTCAAAGTAGAGATTGGGTGGTTCCAAATCTGCAAATATCCACCTTCTCTCACACACACTCACACATGCACGCACACTTTTTGATAATGTCTTGTATATTTCCAGAAGTGACTCCTTTTATTGCTTGCGTTTGGGTTTTATCATGATAACTCTTACAGGGCCACTTCAATTCTACGGTTTTGGGAACGTCTGATGTTACGTAACACAGAGACCATGTGCTCCATGTGGAGGGCAGAGGACTGACCCGCAGAGGTCACAGTCCCTGGCAGACCTGTGCTAGAGGGCAGTTCAGGGGGATGGGATGGACTTTTCAAGGTATTTACACGAAGTGGTTCAAAATTGCAAATCAGTACATGTCAATCACAGTAGAGGAAAGTAGCCAGAGTCAAAATGACAAAAGGAGTAGAACATCAGGACCAAAGAGTGAGGGAGGACAGGAATTAGGAAACGTGAGAGCAACAAGCCCAGAAGTTGAATTTAAGATAGACAGCCAACATGAGCTGAGGACAGAGCTGGGACCAACACATGGTCACGTAAGGACTTTCGCATCTGTGTGTTTCAGCTTGCTGGTCTAGGGCACAGGTCGACCAGGTTATGAGGAACACACAGAAACACACAGCAGGTGTTGTCCTACAAACTAAGGATACTGTTTGGCCATAAGAAAAAAAGAAATCCTGCCATTTGGAAAAACATGGATGGACCTTGAGAGCATTATGCTAAGTAAAATAAGTCAGACAGAGAAAGACAAATACTGCATGACCTCAGTTACATGTGGGATGTAAGAAAGCCAGACTCATAGAACCAGAGAGGGGAATGGTGGTTCCCAGGGGCTGGGAGGTGGGGGAAGCGGGGAGATGCTGCTGGTCGAAGGGTAAAAACACTCAGCTATAAGATGAATAAATTCAGGGGATCTAAAGTAGAGCATGTTTATCTATTGTAGTTAATGGTACTGTATTGTATGCTTGAGAGTTGCTAAGACAACAGATCTTAAGTGCTCTCACCACAAACAAGGAACGGTGATTGTGTGATGTGAAGGAGGTGTCAGCTAGTGCTGTGATGGCAATCACTCTGCAATACCTAGGTGTATCCAATCAACACATGGTTCACCTTAAACTGATGCAATGTTACACGTCAGTTATATCCCAAGGTTTCCCCAGCTTCCAGGGTGAGAATGGGACACACAGCCCTACCAGTGCCAGTGTAAGCCCCTGACCCGGTTCTGTTGGGAAGGGGTAGGGGCTTTAGGAATGTGAGGTCAAGACTATCAGAAGCCTACTTCCCTGCTGCTCTTGGAAGACAGGTGCTGCTGTAGAAGCAAAGAGATACAGAATGAAGAACAGAAATGAAAGACAAAAAGAAGGAGAAAGAATAACAGCAGCCTTCCAGTCCTGGTCCAGGAAGGATCAGGTCCTCTCTTAGACCATCTGCAACCTTCCAGGCAAAAACTGGCTTTTTTACTGTTGTTGTTGCTACTGCTGCTGCTGCTGCTGCTGCTGCTTGGGTGTTCCTGAAAGTAGAGTCTGAGGCACAGGCTCCCCAGTGGTGTAATCAGGCGTGGTCCCAGACAGCAGGAGTACAGGACGGGGGTGGGGCAGGAAGGAGAGAAACGGTGATACTAAGGCACACTGTACTTTTTTCCTACTTGGATCATGAATTAATAGTGCTAATGCTGCTATGCTTTTGTACTGGGACTGAACAATTAAGTAATCAATGGTGGGTAGTGGGATCCAGGTTTCTTACTGTTGGAGTGGGAATTGATAGGTAAGCAGAGAAATATAGAATGATATTTATGGTATGAGTTAGACTTGGAGACAGCATAAACTCACGTTTAACTTAATATAGACACTTATGGTTATATGGATAGTTACAGTTATGAGTATACACAGGTTAGTGTGCATGCATGTATTTCCTTCTGTCTGCCCAGCACAGCTGGTACCAAGGTCTTGGTTCCTGATACTATCTGCCAATAAAAGGAACCAGTGCTCCATGGAGAAATGACTGATTCTTGAAATGGGGTAGGAAGTCCACAGAATCAGCCTGGAGCCGTTTGCGGGGCCAGAAGTAATAAAGTCCTGCTGACAAAGCCGGCACGGTGACAGGGTAATGTCAAAGGGGCTCGGGAGGGGGCTGAAAGAGCTTGCAGTGTCCACAGCTGGGGTAGTGTGAGCACAAACCCATTCTGATATAAACGACTGAATACAGGAATACATGAATACATGAGAGAGAAGGGACAAAGAATTATGAATAACTTACATAAATATTCTGCTCTTCAGAAGGTGGGTGTAACTTTCACTCTATAAGCATGGGCTGCACATAGTAAATTTCCACCCAAGAGTGTGGTATGGAACGGGTGAGGGGGGCAGTGAGCGGGTATTTTACAGTGGAAAAGAGAAACCTGAGAGACACTACTGCAGCTACGTGACCAAGGTCAATGCCAACCGTGGTTAGTCATGATTGGCAGAAGTAGGTTACAGTTGTGAGTACACAAAACAGAGCTTATTCTTGTATTCTTATTTATTGATTATCATATTATTTTCCATACAAGCAACTGTAAAACTACTCTTGCCCACCCCTGTAGGAAGTGACAAAAATTTTATGACAGTGATCTTCCCCAAAACCCATAAACCCAATCCGATGACCAGAAAAACATCAGACAAATCCCAGCTGACAGACACCCTGCAAAACACCTGACGAGTACTCCTCAAAACTGTCAAGGTTGTTTTTGTCTTTTTTCAAAAGGAAAATGTGAAAAGCTGTCACAGCCAAGAGAAGCCTAAGAAGACACGGCAACTGAATGTTCCTGTAAGGCACCCTGGGACAGAGAAAGGACATTAGGCAAAAACTAAAGACGTCTAAATAAAGTCTGGACATTAGTTCTCAACAGTGGATCAACACAGGCTCATTCATTATAACAAATGCGATATGCCAGTGTGAGACGTTAATCACAGAGGGAAGCGGGTGTGGGTGTATCAGAACACTCTGTGCTATCTTTGCAATTTTCTGTAACTATGAAACTGTCCTAAAATTAAAAGTTTATTTTTCAAAAAATTTAAATGCATACATAATGCACATGAAAAAATAAACCACTCATACCCCGCAAAAGCTAACCAAGAACAAAAAGCTTTTAGGCTCATATTAATATAAGTAAACAGACTTTAAGGAAAAGCATTACTAGAGATCAAAAGGAAGACAATATAATGATTCAATTCACCGGAAAAATTCAACAACTCTAAATTTGTGTTCATCTAATAACACATTTCAACATGAAGAGAAAGGGAAGAATTACTGGAAGTTCACGAAGAACTAGGCAACAACAGAGTCACACTGGGAGATTAAAACACCGTCTTCTCAGTCATTCAGAGAAAAGAAGCACCAAAAACAATTCAGTAAGGATATAATCTATTTAAACAACATGGCTTTCGGATAAGACAATTCGTGGTTGTGAGATACAGCCCAAGAACTACAGAATGCACTGTCCTTGGTCCAACAAACAAAATGCCAGCATTTCTCCCAAGTTATAATCACAACCAAACTGCTCCCTACATTTCCCAATGCTGCTGCGGTTGGGGTGGGGGCAGCAACTCCCCCTCCTGCCCCCAGACACACAGTTTAAATCAGACCCTCTTCTGCGGCCTAAGCATACTATCTTGTGTAACCATCCATCACAGCCCTTTCAAAATACTGTTTTGAGATGTGCCTTTCACACTGGAACGTAATTTCTTACATATATTTGATCGAATGGTATCAAATCAATTTTATAACAGCAGTAAACAATACTGATTAAGCCCTTACTTATTTAGTATTGTAAAATAGAAATAGTTATTTTATTCTGAGATGTAGTAGTATAACTTCTTTAAAGTCTGGCATAAATCCTCAGAGAGGACAAGGAAAAGGACTCAGCGTAGACACTGGACATAAAACCCTCTGCTCTTGGGTCTCCCTTAAGGTCAGCAACACGAAGGCGAAGGACAGAATGAGAGCAGTCACCCCATTACTCTTTAGACCAGTCACACGTACCAGTGGCAGCAGCCCCCGGTTAGCCACTCGTCTTTGCTCGCATAGCAGCCGTTTGACATTAACACTAAACATTGCTTCTCCAGCTCCCGGCATCCATCGCCTTTCGTGTCCGACACGGCTTCCTGTGTGTCAGCCAGAGGGCCACTTAGTGTCACTGGGAAGTCCAGCTGTGGTATCTTCTTCAAAGTGATGGGCAATACTTCCTCTCGTGCCCCATCCACCGGAGATGAGGCATGCGAGAAACTGTGCTCGTGGGCGTGAGTGTGTTGCAGAGCGATTAAAGATACAACTGTTCATACTGTTTCACAGCAGCCTCGGTGCTGCATTTCCTCAGTGGCTGACAACCACTACATGGAAGAGTAAGGAACTGAACACAGGTCTGTTGAAATCCGTGTCTGTGCTGAACCATATATTAAAATTTTAGATTACCAATATGCTTAAAATATCACGTTAGTACTGTTTGTAGAGCTTCTGAGCTTGTACAAATGAGCCAATGCTGGAGCTTAGCATTAATGGCTTTTTATCCACTGAATCTGAATTTCTTAGCTTATTTTTGTGAAAGGGGCTCTGTGTGTGGCTCCTTTCCCACCTGCTCTCTGTGCGTTATGTGCCCTTCCAGGCATCCCGTATATTCTGTGTCAGTGATGCAGTACAGCAGAGCGCTGGAGCCTGACTCCCTGCCTTTGCCTCCCAGCTCCTTTGGTGCCAGCCTGTGACCTCGGGACAGTGCAATTACTCACCCTCTCTGTTCCCGTTTTTGTCAGTGATAGCCACCCAGTGATGTCCCAAGTCCTTCACTCACAGAGTTGTTCTGAGGGTAACATGAGTTAAGGTGGGCAGGAGGTTTCGAACAGCACCTGGCAGACAGTAAGTGCCATGCAGATGTCTGTCTGTCGTCGTCGTTGTTTATTATACTGCTGCTACAATTTTTCATTTTTACATATGCAAATCCTCTTATTCTCTATGCATATGCAAAGTGCCTCTTCTGTTGTGCTGCCCTGAATGCATCTGCTAGATGAGATATGATCTTTCCTGCCTTAAAACTTCCATAAAACCTTAGATTGTATTTATTATCCAAGTATCTACTTTGCAAATTATAAGGAATATGTGGACACCTCTCTTGAAATTGCTTAGGGAAAGTGTTTTATTTTTAACATGCTTTAAAAAGTTTCTACAGATTGGGATTATACGCTCGCTATTTGTGTGGTGGAAAGTTTTGCTAGAAAAAGAGTGGTTCGTGGACCAGGGAGTATGCACATCACCCGAGACCAGTCAGAAATGCAGAAACCCTGGCCCTCCCCAGCCCTACCGCACCAGAGTCCATGCTGAACAAGGTCCTCAGCACACGTGCACTGAAGACTAGCATAAAGCTTTAGTACCTGGCTGAGATGAGCTGGATTCAGCTAAGTGGTTTGGAGACAATAGGACCTATATCTTCACAAGAGCTCCATAATATTAAGAAATTTCTTTTAATAGGTAACAAAGCTGAAATGTGAACTCAATCTCTGAATCTAAAATCTTAATCATTGATCTATGTATTCTTGCCTAAATGGCATTGCTTACCTATTTGAAAAGTATGATGTTGACGATGTTGATGTCAAAAAAGGGACTTGAGTCCCGAGTTCATCACATACTAGTGTGAATAGAGGAAACCCATAGTTTCAGGAGTTTCCAGGGGCTTAAGGATGCCTGGAGGGTGATTTTGATGGTTTTGGGTCAGTGACTGTTGGATGTCAGGTTTACACGGGAAAGGCAATAGAAAGCAAGCTGGAGAAAGGTTGAAGGATTTGTCAACTCACTGGCCCTCTCTCCAAAGGTAAATACATGAACTATTAAATGTTGGACAAGTATTTATTTTCAAGTGCACAAAGGAGCCGATTTCTTTTAGGATATTTTGTTTGAGAAAAAAATATTTTAATTTACTGTTTACTAAAACTTCTGAATTTTAATTTCTTGCATCTTTTTAAGTCTTAGTGTTTCTTCTGATTTTTTTAAAATGATGCTGAATTCTGTAGATTTAAATGTTTGTTCCTTACATCAAGTTTCCTGCTGTTTCTGTTGTGCTTTTGAAGTTGGCTCTGCTAGGAGGAAGAACAAAGAAATTACTCAATATTTCCTCATTTTACTGCTCTGAATGAACACTCTAACACTCCAGTACACAGAGACAGAAGAAGCTGGCAAAGAACACAGTTCTCTCCCAAGTGGAGTCTAATGCCTTCATGAAAGTGCTTATGCTAACCTGGGACATGGCCTTTGTTTAGGGGCTGATGGGGAAGGAGATTTGGGAGGATGTTCAGGGTAGGTATACGAGGGAGGATCCCCCAAAACCTGGAATTTATTTGTTAAAAATGTGTATTTATTCTTGCATGTTTAAACTTCAGTCAGCTTCAAAGTATTCTCCATTTGATGCAATACATCTATCAGGATGTTTTTTCCACTGCTCAAAACAATGTTTGAACTCATTGCTTTTGATGCCTTTTAGTGATTCTGCCTTTTTCTTTTTTTGGTTTCATCTCTTCCATATTGGCAAAACCTTTCCCTTTGAGGACTTATTTCATCCAGGGAAATAAAAAAAAGTTGCTGGAGGTGAGATTGAGTGAATAGAGAGGGTAAGGCATGGGGGTCAATGCCATTTTTGACCAAACACTGCTGAACATTCAGCGCGGTGTGGGCAGGTGCATTCGTACATCACCCATCGTGAAATGGGCCAATGTGTTGAGTCTTCCAAAAATATTCACTGAAGCCAAATGCAGCCTCTCACAATAACACCAGCTGGAACAATAATACAGATGGGTTCCTAGAACACTCACCCAGTGGAGGAAGTATGTACTACAAGGGGCCCACCCTCCAGAAGATAATTCTGGTTTTTTATGGGCACCCCACCTCATACTTGTCTGATAGAAAAGAATCACATTTTGGTCTCCTGGTGCCTACCACAGGCGGCTGTGTCCTTTTACTGACAGCACAGAAAGGGGAGGCAGAGCAAAGCCACCACATATGCACCTTGGCCCAGGCCCTTCGCCTGGTACATATTGTGAATGGGGGACATGGAATACAGAAAAAAAGAATCACATTTTATTTTAAAGCTGGATGTGACTAGAAATCATGCAGACCCACCTTCTCGTTTATCCAATGAGGGAAAGGAGGCCAAGAGATTTATCAAGGTCATGAGTTAATCATGATTCAGCACCACCTACAGGGCCAGCACATGGGGACATCTGAGCAACAGCTGGGAGGGTTCTCTCTGGGGCATACGAGAATCTGAGAGTCCTCCATGGAGTTCCCCAAATGAGAAAAGGCTGCTTTCTCTTCATTCAATCGCAGTTATTGCTGATACCCTATTTGTGAAAGGTTCTGGATTCTCTTGAAACTGCAATAGAACTAAATCCAGACATGGGGATCTCCCCAGTGCTGGAGCCCCCAGACCAAGGGAAGCCTTGATATGCACTGCACACTTTCCTGGGGCAGCTGGGCCTGGGGCCCCACATCTGCACTGTGCACAGGCTCTAAGATCCATCCTCCTGCCAGACTGGGGAGAAGTGCCTCCTCTCTCACAGCCCACACCCCTTTCTCTTGACATTTTTCCTAGGTGCGTGATTTACCTAATCCCACACCTAGGAGAGACTGCTCCGTGAGCTTAGACTTGCACAAATAGGTAGAATGATAAAAATTTACCAGGTTCTCTCTTATACTGTAGGGAAAAAAAAAAAACATGAGGTAGGAAAATTGAGGATCTAGCAACCTCCCTGAAACAGGAGTGGGAAATATAGGGAACGTATACACAGAGCTCCAGTTTGGCATGGTTCTCTACAGCAGAAAAAGTAAAGCCCAATTAATATGTCAAGAAATGATCACACCACATGGACTAATATATTTCCCATTTAAACTTTACATTGAAATGTTAAGCTAAAATGTGATAAATACTGAGTGTATTCAGGCCACCCCCACATCTCCAGAATGTGTGTGTGTGTGGGGGGGGGGGGGCTGAGAGGCACTGAACTAGGCCAGTGTCCTGCTTTTGCAGGTGAAGGAAATGAGGCCCAGCTGCATGCCCTGGGTTTACACACAATAATGGCAGATCCAGCTCACAGTTGAGTGGACAGAGGCCTCAGGGTTTGTGGCGAACTTGGAGAAACCACACCAGTTACTTCAGCCTATCAAGGAGGCCGCTGGAGCCCAGAGTGCTGAGCATAAAGGCATCCCCTTCAACCAGGACCCTGTTGCTCTTTGCTTAGTCCCAGTAGACACATCACCTGTCCCACCGATTGCGCAAGAGAAGAGACCAGGCCTGCGGGGGTGCTGCCATTTAAACTGATGTCTCACCTTTCCCTTAGCCACCAGGACAAGCCCTTTAGTTCTTACACCCATCACTAGCTCAGTCACCACCAGGTGAACAAGCCAACTTCCTAATCCACTGACACTAGGACATTCTCCCCAATGGGTTCTGTACATCCACAACCTACCAAACGTTTCCACCCCTTCCCAAGCTCCCCAACCCTTCCATCAAGATCTCTGGACTGCTCCAACTGGCATCAGCAAAATTCTGTACTTCTTCAACCTCTTCTTTGTGATTTCCTTCACCTCTAGGACTCCCTGGCACCGGACCCACTCTGAGAAGTCTCTTCAGACAAATCATATTCATTCTGAGGGAACCCTTCAAGTATTGGCGCTTTTTTTTCTGGTTGAGAAAATGAATGGGATCCAAAATGAAGGTGATTAATGTCTTTACCAAAAAGATCTCACAGAGCTGGCTAGGCCCTTCTACCGGGTGACAGAGCAAAAAATCTGCGGTCTGCCACCCAGGAGAGGATCCTAACCCAAACACATGTTAGCGCCCTGATCTTGGAATTCCAGACTCTGGACCTGTGAAGAATAAATCTCTGTTCTAAGTCGCCCAGTGTGCAGGGTTTTGTCAAAGCAGGCAGAATGGACTAGGACACTGTTTTTGTTATGGTGTTTCCCTGACTCCTGGTCACCTCTTTCAATGAAAGATTTTAGAAAGTGGCACATTACTATCCTCGCTATTTTTATTAGTATTATTTTATGACTTTTATATCCCATCAAAATAACAGAAATCCACAAAACAGTGGGAAGGAGGGAAAGACAGAGTGAGAGAGAGCAAAAGAGAGAGTGAGAAAATGAGAGAGAGAGGGAGAGAGAGAAACTGAGTAGGAACAAAGAATGGAGAATAAATAACAAGGACCTTAACTGACAGAACAGAAAAGGCTAAACATGGCTTAAGCTGGTGGCAGCAGTGGCTGGGGTATGAAAACCACATGAAGCAAGATGGGTGCTGCCACAGTTCATTCTGCCCTGAAATGCACAGATTGGGCGCATCAGGTACTTCTGAAATCAGGGCAGCCAGATGGAGTAGAAGACAGTAAACCTGGCTGAATGCATGATTAAGAGCAGTAAGAAATCTGGATCTCCTCATGTTTTCTACAGAGCCAAGTGATGTGACCTTTCCCTCTTTCAGAGAAGCCTGGATGTTTACTTTCTCAAGATCTTAAGTGAAAAACAGTTGTGCCTTGAGAAGATGAGGCACAAGGAAGGCTAGAGATGATATTCTAATAATGAAAACAAGAGACTGTAGTGACAATTTGCCTGTTGAAAAGTAAGCCCCCAGTTCCTTTCCCTATTCAAACCATGAAAGTCAGCTTTACATAACACACTTAAACAAGAGATTAAAGTATTCCTCTCTGGGGAAACTGGTCAGGTCAAGATAAGAAAACCTCCCAGACCTATAGACATTGACCTTGGGTTGTCCCACAAATAAATAGCCAGATCTCTGCCTGATCAATTTACAATGAAGTGCATCAGTTGACAATTGCTACTGCTCCACCACCAGCACCATCCCTGCTGCTAAGAACCAGCTATGAGCAGGCATTTGAGAAAACATTTAAATGGAGATCAGAGATAAAATTAAAAAAAAAAAACCAGAAAGGAAAACAGAAAAATAGATAATGCTATATGTTAGTAGAGGAAAACATAAGAATTAGTTAATATCAAGGAAAAATACTGCTTCCATTACATTGCAAGTGGATATAATAGAACAAAGACTGAAGAAAATGAAATATTAGAGATAAAAATGATACTAGCATAAATTAAAAGTGCAATAGGCATATTTAAAGATAAATTAAGGAAGAAGAGCATAAATAAAAAGATAATCTCTTTAATCACATTTGGAGAAAAAAGTTAAAACATCACAGAAATGGAGATCACATGGAGGGTTATCAGCAGGGGAATGGGAGGGGAGAGAGGGGGAAAAGGTACAGAGAATAAGTAGCATAAATGGTAGGTAGAAAGTAGACAAGGGGAGGTTAAGAATAGTATAGGAAATGTAGAAGCCAGAGAACTTATATATATGACCCATGGACATGAACTGAAAGGGGGGAATGCAGGTGGGAGGGGGTGTGCAGGGCAGAAGGGAATAAAGGGGGAGAAATGGGACAACTGTAATAGCACAATCAACAAAAGATATTTTAAAAATTTTTTTAAAGGTAAAGACATGTCTAGTATCTCTGTGTCAGTTAAGGATCTAGTAATTCATGCACACAGAGAACACACACTCACACACACAAACAACATAGAGTAATCTAAAGACCAAACTCTGGACAAATTGGTAACTCACTCATTAATTATGCTACTGATTATACTTAAGTATTAAAAACCAATTTTATAAGAATCTTTTTCTTATTTTCTCCAGTGACCTTTACTGTATCTGCCTATCAATGTGCTAGTGTATGTAACAGTAAATTGTATTCTTCATGTTGCCATGTTGATGGTAGAATGGTTCTAATATTGGGCTTGAAATCCAAATGGGTTTTCCAGCTTCCCTTTATACATGTCTATTTGAAGCAAAAGGCTTTAACCGATCAAATAATAACAAATTCTATATCTCTGTGCTGTGTACCTTGGAGTAAATACATAAATTAAATATTTTTATGTCAGGATTCAATAGCTTGTGTCTGCTTGTCTTCTTTCAGAAATATTTCAACTGAAGCAATGTGAACAATTAAACATCTGTTTATTTATAAATATATTTTATTATCTTACTGGTGACATTTAGCAGCTAGTTGTATTTTAAGAGGAATTGTGGGTATTGCCATTTATTTAGTAATAGAACTAACAGAACTGTGCAGGGAGTTACAGGGAAGACAAATGAGGTGCTGGCAAAGCAACTGCTCCCTTGTGGGTTAACCATTAAAGACCGTAGTCAGTGAGCTGTGTGGAAGCTGAAAGTTTGCTATTAATGCTTTTCTAGGCACTAAATTTGTATGTAATATAAATATTCTATCGGTAGCATATGATTGCTGGAGGCTCTATGAGCCACTTGAATGGCAAACCATTAATATATTACTTTCTGTCCTTCTGTTTCACTCATTTGGTATTTGTTGGAAAAATTTAACTGCTCTAATGTTCATTTAAATAATTAAAATGCTTGTTTGCTGCATTCTCCCCTTGATATAAAAAGACAGCTGAAAATAATTCATCTTGAAGTTGAGTAATATCCATGGCTTTGTGTTACAGGCACATAACTAGCTTGAGAAATGTTTTAAATGCCCTCTCAATTACATTCAAATGGTAAATGAGACCTTTTATTGGTGTGGGGCAAACGTGTTCTGCTAATACACATTCTGCTGTCAAATTTATTTCCTTCTAAGAATAGCATCAGTTTTTTCAAATTTGAGATTCTTAGAAGTTCAGCTATCATTCTTGAACCAAAGCTTTTACTAAGAATCAACTGTCCTTGGCAAACATAACAGACACTGAGTAAAGCCCTAGAGGGACAGGGAAGCCAGCTGAGTCACCGTGGCATCATATCATGGTTGGAGGTCACGGTAGAGATTTAATGAGTCCCAACAAAATGACCAGGACTGCCTTTCCTGAAACACAGCACCTGACAGCTCACCAGGGATCGGGACGCTCATCAGAGGTATGCTCATAGACCCGAGTTCTCTCTAGACGGGTCATCATATTGCTTGTCATCTCCTAACGGATTTTTCTTCTCAAATCGCTTTTGTCAACAAATTACCATTACCACTTCCTTTCTACCTAGAATCTGTCTTTCCAGGGTTGTTGTGAGAACAGGACTCATTCGTTTACCTATCATTCATTAATTCAAAGTTATTACTGAGTGCCCACTCTGTGCCAGGCATTGTTCTAGGTGCTCAGAGTATAGCAGTAAACAAAGCCCCCCACCCCACTCTGGTGCTTACACTGAGGGGCTCAGAATAAGGGCACAAATGGGCCTGATTTACCATATGTCCAGGTGTTGAACAGTTATACATCAAGTTAACAAATGCCTAAACAACACACAATTTTATCTTCCTACCCTAAAAAAATACGTATGCCTGTATGATGTTCAGGTTCAAATTTAGAATTCTCAGACTCCTTGAAATTCCCCACTACAGTGTGGTATTGTGAAGAGTAGAGCCAGCCCCCAGCCTCTGGCCCCTAACAGAAGCCTTCCCTTCCCCACCCCTCACTTTCTCCTTCCTTCTTTCCTGCAAAGGGCTTCCTGCAACTTGTATGGAATCCTCTAGGAATTCTCTAAACCTGTCCAAGCTTGGTCAACATTTTCTGAAAATAACTCTTGAGTCCAGGACTGCATTCACAAAGAGACCCATGCAGACCCTAGAATAAAGCTCAGGGTCACTCAAGAGAGGAATCCCAAGATTATTAGTATTTCCAGTGACCTAGAAAGGGGTTTAGATCTCTGAATGAGCAGACCCACCCTTTCCCCCACCAGCGATCAGCATTTCAGGCCTTCTCCTGTAACTCCAGGACTTAGAGCCTGACTGGGTAAACCATGAGGGCCAACCAACTAGTAAAGAGTGTCTCCTACTCTCAGGGACCCTCCCCACCCCTCTTGTAGACTTGGCCTTTGTGTCTCTGCCAGTGAAAACATCTGAGCCTTCCTTCCCATTTGTTTTTCATTTTCTAATTTCTTAAGGTAGAAATTTAGGTTGCTGATTTCAGATCTTCTTTTAGAATATAATTTGTCATGGCTAGAATAGAATTATACCCTGCCCCCCAAATTCATAAAATGAAGTTCTAACCCCCAGTACTTTAGGATGTGACCTTATTTGGAACTAAGTTCTTTGAGTTATGATTAGTTAAGTTCCGATAGATCATTCTGGGGCAGGGTGGGCCCCTAATCCAATACAATGGTGTCTTTGTAAAAGGGGCAACTTGAACACACACATGCATACAGGAAAAACTGTCACGTGAACACAGACGGCCATCTACAAGCCAGGGAGAGGAGCCTGGCACAGATCCATCCCACACAGCCCCCAGAAAGAAACAGCCTCACCAACGACGTGATTTTATACTTCCAGCCTTCAGAACAGTGAAACGGTAAATTTCTGTTGTTTAAGCCACTTGGTTTGTGGTATTTTGTTATGGTAACTTTGGCAAACTAGAACATTTTATTGCTGTTAGTTTCCCTCTAAAGTACTGCACTAACTGTACCTCACACATTTGCTATTCGGTAATTTCACTTTTGTTCCATCAAACTATTTGCTGGCCCTTGAGATTTTCCTCTTTGATCCTTGGATTACTTAGAAACATGCCATTTAGTTACCAAATACTAGGAGATTCTCATTAACTTTCTGTTATTTGTTTAATTATTGGTTCCATTAACGTTAGAACAAAATTTATAAGATTTCAGTTATTCAAATTTTTAAAGATTTGTTTTACGATGGAAGATATGATGTAACTCTTGGTAAATGTTCCATTTAAACTTGAAAAGAATGAGTACTCTGTTCTTTTGGGGTGTGATATTCTAAAAACCTCAATTAGATCCAAGATAGTTAATGCTATGTCTTTTACCTCCTTGCTGATTCTCTATTTGTCCTATTGATTATTTAGAAAATGGGGTGGACCTCTCCAACTCTAATTGTGAATCTGATCTGCCCATTGTGTCCTCCAGTTCTGTCAGCTTTTGCTTCATATATTGTGAAGTACTCTTCTAAGGTGCATACACGTTTAGAAATATTACATCTTTCTGGAGACCTGACTCTTTTGTCATTTATTTCTGTGACTTCTCTAAGCTCTGAAGTTGACATGGTGTGATATTAATATAGCTATTCTAGCTTTCTTATCAGTAGCATATGTATGGTTTATCTTTTCTGTCCTCTCACTTTTAACCTCCTTATATTATTACGTTTAGAGTGGGTTTCTTATGCACAGCATAGATTTGGGAGAGACTCAAATGCCAGTGTAATTGTTCAGTTCCTACTATGTACCAGGCACTTTCTAGATGCTACAGAGCTTGCATAGAGAGTACACTCTTCTTTACGAAGTCTAAATGGAGAAAATTTACTTTTTAGTTTGGTACACTAAACTTGCATTCTAAAGTCAGCTTTAACTCCACAGGGTGAGAATATACTCAGCATGTCTAACATCTGTCTGCCCTGGAAGGTGAGCGAGGTGGCCTGAGCAGGCAGTTTTTCCTCGGGGCAGGATTACAAAGGAGACTTGAGGACAAATGCTGGCGTTACAAAGTAGGTTAAGCACTGACGATGTGCTTTTTCTGCCTGGATCTGTCAGCCATGCATTTTTCTGCGGGAATTGAATCCTGTCTGAAGCACCTTTCTTCCAACTGACTTTTCTTTATGTCATTCCATTCTGACCACCAGTTTTCTAACTCTAACTATTAGCATACAACACCATTCCATGTTTCAGTTTCCAAAATTGTAGCTCGTTTTGTGATGATTACAACTCATGGGGTTGTTTCCTGGTTCCTTCATGCTGTCAGTCTGCAAATCACTATGTGGTAAAGGCCATTTCTGTGGAGGTTCCTGCAGATGGCTGATTTCTTAAAGAGGCTTGTCTTTATTTTTATGTAGTAACACTTCCTCGGCCTCATCTTAGACACCAGAATCCATTTAGTCTATAAAAGAAAAGTCAGGCTTCACTCCACTTACAGCAAAGCCTCAGACTTCAGACTCTAAGGCCAAAGTGGGTAACCAGGCCAAGGTCAAGTGAGGACTGATTATGGAGGACCAGTAATGAGCTATAGAGGATGAGGGATAATTTCAAAGATGGTGAAGCATGGTAGGAGGACATGAACTTTTGACTGATATAAAAGTCCAAGTTCAAAGAGCTGTGGCCAAGCAAGAAACAAGGTATTCATCATTGGAGATGACCAAAGAGATACAGACTCCCAATTTTTCAAGAGGCTCAAAAGGGCAAACCATGGCACCAACTAAAGACAAAGACTCAAGGGAGCGGAAGATGGCGGCTTGAGAGGAGGAGTCTGGATCCCCCTCTCCAGCGCACAGGGGAGAATTTGGCCGATCTGAGGAGAAACAGACTAGGAGACCACGGATATCGCAGCGTTTATGAAAATAGGGCATCAGAAGTTATCCAGATATTGAATGAGCTGACGGTGAGACGCCAGAAGGGACCCGGGCTGGGCGCCCGTGAGGGCGTAGCCGGCCCTGTCCCCAATCAGGGGTTGGAACCAGCAGAAACGCAGGAGCTGTGCGCACCCACGGGGAACAGTGAGTACCCAGTCTGCCGGACCAGGAGAGGCCTTGCCGTGGGGGTGGAGTCTTTCCCGTGGGCGCCGGAGCCCCCGAACGGGTGTGTGTGGTTTTGGGGAG